>WURS02064555.1:0-25090 GCA_011762765.2 Rhinocypha anisoptera | reverse complement strand
CCACGGCAAGAGGCGACGAAAAGCGAAAATAAAAACAAAACCCTCCCTTCACCCCCCCCCCCTCCCCCCCTCCCCGTACTCTGGACGAGAAGCTCTATGAAAGTGTGGACCCCGTCCAAGTAGGTCATTCTCAAGGTCGCGTATTATGGCGGTGCCACATGACATGGATGGATATACACGGAAAGGAAAAGGTGTGTGTTGGGGGAAGGGAAGGAGGAAGAACTTGTAAGAGGATTACCGCAGAAACAAGGAAGCACGTGGTTCAAAAATAAATATCCCCAAGTGCTCCCAAGGTATAGTACGTATAATAGACAGCGAATACACGATCACTTTTTCTGCATAAAGGTTATATAATATAAAACCATGACGCGTACGAGTAATAATTATGTACGCACATGTTTGAATGGAAATATATAATATATGATGTAAATATAATTGAAATGATTTCTTTTTCCTCGATCCTTAAGAAAAAGGTGTGCCTCGACCACCGAAATTCGACTACTTTTGTGTTGTTCTTTTACGTGTGTTCTATGTTTCTTGGGTGTTTCTGCAATTATAGTTATATTCACAAGTATGCATATATATATATATATACAGATATATATACACACACATTCATATATATATAACTTTCAGGTAAGTGTATATAAATTAAATATACGTATATATATAATTTTTTTAAACTTTTAATAATGCCTTCAAAATAATAAATCCTTCCTTAGACTTTATGAATAATCAGTACCTTTTGTAATCAGTTTAATAACGAAAAATTCTTGATTTCCAGTGGCAATAAAAACTTGTAGCCCAATGAGATGTCGACAATTAGTTGTCTTATGCCGCTTCGTATCTTGCCTATGAGCTAGTGTTTTGTGCCGGTCCCCGAGTCGGGAAGCGGTGAGATAATGGGAACCGCGATTGTCATTTGTTCTGTAAAAACAACAGAATGTGATGTGATATTTGTAGAAATAATGATAATTATCGTCCCGCAAGATTTTGAGAGCCTACTTAACCTTTTATCGATCACTGTCTCTTGTCCATCTTACTTGGGAAAATATTTGCAATGAAGCTGCTGTCATTGCTGAAAATTATTCTGTGATAGAACACGGTTGTCTCATTGAGTTCGAAACGTGAGAGTAGCGTACCTATTGGCGAACATATTGAAAGCGATTTCGGAATACAGGCGAGATTAGAATATAACTAAGGTGTTTAAATCTGGAATATTAATAGTTTTCCCGAAGTGCATAAATATCTATCGATGGAAAATATTAGAATCCTAAACAAGAATGTAAGACAGCACCACACTACTAGGTGTAAGTAAAATGCATGTTGCATTTCTGTTGAACTCGTAAGTCTTTTAAAGGGAAAAGTCTCTTGTGAGAGGCGGTAGCACTGGGAAAAGTCTGAAACCCTGCCAGGCTGTAAACGGGAGTTTTTTTTATATGTGAAGCTTAGCAAAGTTTTAAAAGCTCAACAAAAAAATCCAGAAACAAATTGTAAATAATTTTCTCTCACCTTTTTTTGCACTGTTACTCGGCCTTGGCGTCATCTCCGTAACTAGGGGGACGCGACCGGCTGGAACTCTTCCTCCGGGCAGAAGGAATGGCTACAGCCGCCTCCGCCCTCTCTGTTGACACGACCTCCCAGGAAGATACGCAGGCAGGAAGAGAAATGCCAAGCAGGGGTTTTAGGGGGAGTATACCGAATGGAAAGGAAAAAATCTGTTCCAGGATAATTTGATTTCTTCAGGGAAACTATGGAAATCCCAAAGTCATGGGAACGAAATATCCTTCGGAACGGTCCTTAGAACAATATAAATGTTATAAAAAATGTTGAAACAAGAGATAGACGATTTTATTAGAAATACATACGCATAAAATAAAATATTATAATTTTACATTTGAAATCAGTTACGATAGTTACTTTACTGTTCTCTGCAGTTATATTCGAAACAAGGCAGACGAACATTGTTTCTCATAGGATGTGGATATAATATATTCAAAATAAACTCTCCGTTTGAAAACCATTCGAAAGTTTTTTTTTTAGAAAAATTGTCTTTTAAATGTGAAATTGAGATTAAGTTAAGATTAAGTTGAGATTAAGTTCAAAATATTTTTTTTAATTAAAACAGGATGAACGTTTCGCGGTACAAAATTGTTTAATTCAATATCAAATATTCTTTCACGGGAATAAAACTTCAGCAGTAGTAAAAATGTTTCGTTAAATAAAATGTCATAGAAGTAGTGAAAAGTTATTCAGCTGGAAAATAGTTTCATTTTCATGGAGGCATTTAACTGTTTTATCGTACGCGCTCTGACTAAGAATTGTGGTGCTACCGCAACCAACCCGAAGTGATCGTAATCAACCCAAAGTTTGGCTGTGAAAGGCATAGTCCATCCTCGTCCCAATTCATACGGTGTGTGTGAAATTGACTCATTCATTTTAGAGGGAGACAGTTCTTACTGCCTGTATCACCAACGCTCCTTTCCAATGTCACGGCGCCCATAAACTCGCACCGCTCTGAATAATATCGTAGAGGTGATTGTTCGAAGACAATCTGAAATTCTGACCGGGGACACCACTATTACTATACGGGCAGGCGGCCGCCTAGTGCGCAACGCCCTTAATTGGTAAAAACGAGTAAATCTCACCAGGTGGAAATCGACGCCGTTAGACCATTCAGTCACCGGCTACTTCCTGTTTTAATCGATACTGCCCTTGATGCTGAAGGCAGAACGTAACGGCACAATTCTACTCGGTCGCCGCCGACTCTGGCGTCGATGGAGGGGAGGGGTCACCAAGGTCAACCTGTGAAATACCGACGTGAAATAATGATCCGAACCCTAGCGTCCGAACTCCAAAACCCAATACCGTCCCCGCCACAACTCCAGTAATTAACCTGGAAATGGAGACTGGCTTTCACATTTATATCGACGAATCAAGGAGAAACATCTCCGTATCTCCGTGACCGGTATGTCCCTTTGTTTCGCGGCCTGATTGTTTGTTTGTTACGTTTTGATGTGTGGCTGAGCCTATTCTTTTTTTTTACCGACTCTCTAAATTATCTCCTGGAATCGTACGGCTTGTAACCAAGAGAGGTTAAGTGGCCGTGTAAATCCCCTTTCTCCTTCTGGCATCCAGAAAAATGGATGAAGGTTTTGGAATAAGTGGTTGTCTTCGTGAAAATAGATAGTCAGTAGAGGCCCCTGAATGCGGAACCGCGCTATCGTACAAGGTTTGACGGAAGAGTAGTTGACTTCTTGGAGTGGTGAAACTGGAGCCTGATAGTGTTTAAGGTATTCAGAATATCGGGTTTACCCCTAGTGGAAGTCGGGGTTCTAAGTGGACACAGCGGGGGAGGATTAATAAGGAAGAGTGCCATCGACTGGAAGGTGAAAAAGAGAATTGTGTTGGGGAAATACTTCCTTCGCATGTATTAGATACCTGATTAAATGAGACACAAACTTTGAAATTCCACATAAAATATATTTTCTATACGACCCGGGTTTCGTCGCAATGCAACATCATCAGGTGATAATACCTGTTTTACCTCTGGTGAATGTCCCAATAACAGAAGGACGTAGGTAAGGTGACTGTGGAAAAGGGCAAAATATATGTTTCTAAGCTATTCTGTTGGAATCGAAATTTTTAATTTCCTTAACAGATACATGCATTGGGACGGCTCTTGTGATGTTAGAGTCCCATTTCAATTTTGCATATAATGTGATGCCTAGTAGATTTACACAGTTCTGATTTTGCCCAAACCCCCTCGGGTTGAAAATGAAGTTATGCGTTTTACTTACATCTACATAATACCCTCCATAGACCCCACAAGGGGTGTGTGGCAGGGGGTGAGCCACCACCATAATACATTCACATTCACTCTCAATGCACACATGATACAAGTCATGCATTACGCTCAAAAAGAAGAAACCATCATGCAAAACTTAATACGAAAACTACAAAACATGCTGGATAATTTCAGACCGCTCACAACAAGCATGCATAACAAATAAAAAATGTCATAACAAAGTACAAGGTCAAGATGAGATACTACATTTTAAATACAAGCAACAAAATATAATATATATACACTAGCTACCCTGATTGTTAACTCCAAACATGTGATTATATTTATTGTGATCTCTAATTGTCAGAGGAAAAAATGACATTTTTATATATCTATCTGTTCGGCATCCTAACTCTCTGATTTTATGTACGTGATCTAATACTTATATTCAGTGAGGGCTGGTTGGCAACAAACCATACCTTTTTCTTGTACTTGAATGGATCGAGAAGAATTAATTGCTTCATTGTAATCCTTAGATCTTTGAACAAGAGTTGTGTCTTCAGCAAACATTTCCTGTTCAGACGTAACATTTCCACCAATATCATTTATCGACCAACGCTCTCTTTTTTCTATCAGACAAATAGGATTTCATGAACATAAGTTCCAGCCCCTGGACCCCATAGTGCTCCAGCATTGTCAGTAAGGTTGAATGTGATACACAGTTCAAAGACTCTCGTGAGATCACATAGGGTGAGAGATTAGTAAACCCCTCTCCTCATATGCCACAACTCTTTTTCTCACGATGGATTTTACTGCCAAACTTGTAGATTTTCCAGATCGATATGCAAACTGTGTCGGGATTAGGTATTTGTTGCCTTCCAGATGGGTTTACAATTGTTCATTTATAACAGCTTCAAATTTAGAATTGGTATCATCGAGATAGGACGATGATCACTTTGGATCCTCTTTATCCCCTTTTTTGAATACAGGGACTACCTTAGAATATTTAACCTCAAAAGGAAAGACACCACTTTGAAGACACGTGTTAATGACTATAGCCATTGGCTCAGATAGTATAGGACTCACTTGTTTAATAAGATAGTTTGAAAACCCATATACGTCCCTACTTCTTTGAGTTAGTGAACTTTTGTATGACTTTCATAATATCTGCTTGTATAATCCATTTCCGCTTAAATTTATTTGTTTTTTACCTTGAGCTTTTTTATGGATAAAGATGCCATCATTTTTAATAATGTAGATGAATGAATTTTATTTTAATATTCGATGACATTAAATAAATTATTTAAAAAAATTGTGAATCCAACGTTTCATTTATTGTTCAAGTGCATGGTAAATTTAAAAAATAAAGATAAATAATTGTCATTTACATGTTAGTTTTTATCATAAAAATGTTCATTTTTTCACCAAAAGACAATGTCCATCAAATATGAGCATTCATTGGCAGTTTTTGCTAATGTAATGATATATTGAATGATGACATATGATCTTCTCTTCTCCCAGAATATCTTTGGATGAAAATTTATCATATTTAACACTGTAACGAATTCCCTACTATATTTCCCAACTTATCAATATGTTAAGGAAATTAATTATAGTACTAAATTCCAAGTATTGTAAATTAGTACTATAATTATTATCCTTAACACATTAATAAGTTGGAAGATATTGTGGTGATTTCGCTAGTGTTAAATATGAGAAATTTTCATCCAAAGAAAGATATTCTGGGAGAACAGAAGATCATATGTCATCATTCAACATAAAATTACATTAGCACTAACTTCCAATGAATTCTCATATTTGATGAGCGTTGTCTTTTGGTGAAAAAAAATGTACATTTTGATGATAAAAACTAACATGTAAATGACAATTATTTATCTTTTTGTCTTAAGTTTACCATATACTTAAACAATCAATGAAACATTGGATTCACAAAATATTGTTTACAATGTATTTAATGTCATAGAATATTAAAAATGATGACATCTTTATCCATAAATGAGATTTATAGACAATGAAAATTTTTCGTAAACAAGTTGACAAACATTATTCACCAAAATATTACGACCACAGAAACAGTAAATGATGAATTGTTTTAACTGACGGACATTGTTAATTTGGAGAAGGAATAAGAGGGTAGAAGAAAACTCAACATTTCTATATTTTTGTATTTGGAGACAATCAGCGTGCTTCAATTTGATTAGCACCTCAGATGCGGCACCCTTGTTCTTTTGTGACGGCTGCGTGTGCGGGTCTTCTATTTGCAAACAAAGGTCAATTAGGTAGTGGACACGGGACAACCCTAGTTGACTCCGTTCCTTCCAAGGGGGAGGGTAGTGTGGAGATACGATTGACTAAATAGTAAAAAAATTTCATATGCAAGATTATATCAAAAAATGTATTCCTTATTTATTTTCCTTGGTGATTTCTGATCAATTTGATAACAAACAGTGCATAAATACTTTAATTTATGAACAGCATTCTACCGAAACACTGCAACAACTGAGGGAAGTGACGAGGGTGAGTCAGAAAACAATTTCCCAAATCTCAAGAGGATGTAATACGCTCGTCCAAACCTGCCTCAGTGTTGGTCATGAACCGTCATATGCAGCACTGGAGAAATAGGGCAATGTATTCGATAAAAATAGGAAAGTGTGACCAATGGAAACCTTATTAATGGGGTCATAAAAAATTCGGAGGGAGGGTACGAAGTTGGCAGTCGTACAC
Source organism: Rhinocypha anisoptera (assembly GCA_011762765.2). Classification (NCBI taxonomy): domain Eukaryota; kingdom Metazoa; phylum Arthropoda; class Insecta; order Odonata; family Chlorocyphidae; genus Rhinocypha; species Rhinocypha anisoptera. Next base: position 18,558 of record WURS02064555.1, on the reverse strand, counting down.
ACACGTACGTATTCTCTGCGGTGGCACTCCGAAACGTTTATCTATGCATTCCGCAGACTAGGAGATGATTAAGCAAAGACTAACGAGACATTATCATCAAAAGTACTTAATGAACACATCTTAAGCCGGAAGGATGCCAGCAACTTTTCTTTTAAAACCTCGGAGGTACCCCTGCTGGTCTTTGGAACGTCCTCCGTACACAGCCATAGGCTTTGCTCTCAGCAGTGTGGCCATTTTTCTGAAATGACTTAAGTCTTTAAGGTGAAATAACCGGAAGAAAGTCTCCTGCTGTTTACGGTTGAAGTCTCGGACGAAGTAGATCTTTGCTTGGCAGCTGCGAGATGGCATCCCATGGGTGCAGTCTGCCAGGAGAAGCAATCCACAGATGATGCTGAAATAAAATTTGAGTTTTTTAGTCAATTTTATGAGTTTTGATAAAACCACATGTTTCATTCCATACCATCACCCTCTTCATTTGTTCTATATATATATATCTCTTGAATAGATGAAGCAAAAAAGTACTGAAGAATCAGCAGTGACAATGCAGTATATTGAAAGATCCATGACAGATTAACTTCCACGGAAGAATTTATTGTGATCTGGTTTGTTCAGAACAAGATATACTAACATCAAAGCCCTGAGAACAAAATAAACATTTATCTGTGTCAGTTGGAAAGTTATTTTCCGTCGTGAATACCAATGTCCATTAGATAACATAACATAAAAAAGAATGCCTCACAAAAGAAAAACATTTACAGTCAAAGAGATTATGAGGAAAGTTTGTGTGCGACAAAATATTTAAATTCAAATGAGATCCCAAATCATTCTTTCACTAATGCAGTGACCTCAGGGTAAAAAAGTGTCATTTGACATTGCTATAATTATTACTCAAGAAAAAATCAAAAAGACATCTTCATATAGAACAGTACTTCCTACCAAGTGAATTAGAAGCAGGATGGGTGGATTACTTGAATGAATACTACTAATTGGTAGCGATTATTGAAGTACACTTAAGTGATCATTGGAAACATTTAACAAAAAAAAATTGAATGTAACAGAACTATGTCATCTGCTCATCTGATATGCTCCTGTAATCTGTTCTATATAGATCTCGTTAATGGATGAAGCATACAAGTACTGAAGATTTGGGAGTGACATTGCGGAATATTGAAAGATTCATGACAGATCGGCGGACCTCGTATGACCCCTTAATGACCACGTAACCCATTTCCCTCTAAAGGAGTGTGTTGTGGAGATATGATGGGCTATAGTCAAAATATTTCAGGGAGAAATATATATATATATCGAAAAATGAATTCCATATTATTAATTTTCATTGTTTATTTTTAATATATTTTATATTAAACAGCACGTAAATGCATTCGTTTTTAAACAGTATTCTACCGAAACCCTGAGACCACTAAGGGAAATTATGAGGGCGAATTGGAAGAGAATTTCCCAAATCTCCTCAGATGGAATGGATTCGTCAAACTATGCTCCGAGAGTCGTGAACCATCATAAAAGGGTATTGGATAAAAGGCGGGGTCATCCTATACCGAAGAACAATAGAAAAATGTAACCATTTTGAACAGTTTCTGGAAAAGACAGACCATGAAATTTGGAGAGTTGAGTATAGAGAGAGGGCCTAAGAAGTTCATGGTCACATGTACATGAACGCATATTATCTGCAGTCACATTCCAAAATGTCGATCAATGTATTCCAAAGCTTAGGGGTTATAAAACTCAATGTCTATACTGGTGTTTCATGGTGGCACATCCATCAAGGACAAATATTAGGCACCAGAAAACATAGAAAAGAAAAAAAACAAGACGACGAAGAAAATCACACACACTCACCCGAGTATGACAATTAAGAAACCAGTGAGATGATGTGAGAAATGTTGATCTCGGCATTCACGGCTAATTCTGGAGTCAGAAATCAAGCTGACAGTCATCGGACAGCAGGACCTGGTCACAATTCTCCTGGTGAAATTGCATCAGAGGATGGGGTTGGGGGGGGGGGGCAAAGTTCAATTTCCCATCCTTAGTTTTTCATTCTAATAGCCTCAGCTCATCTGACATCCACCTCATCAGCATTAAAACTCTCATGGAAAGACAGGAATATTACAATTATACACAATTTACATGAATAAAAGGAATTACTAGACATTAATAGTACATATTTTCTGAGAATTAACTCAACATTCCCGGAGGGGCAACTCTCCGGCCAACGAAAAATTTTATGTCCACCAATATTCACTTCAGGTCTTCAAATATTTCTAAGAATTACACGGTGATGATACATTAGAAATTGGAATTACATCCAGACATACAGCAAATGCACCTGATGCTTTTTGTTGAGTTTGAGGCATCGTTTATCGTTGGAGCTAATATCCTCCCATTTTCAGGAATTACGTGGAGGAGTTTTGAACAAATTATAAACAGTAATAAGGTTATTTTAAACCGGCAAAAACTTAAAGAGTAAAGAGTTTGAAAAATCACTTGGAACTCTAAACATTTTAACAGTTGAAAATTGCTATCTCCTCATATTTCTATTTGTTTCATCGCCATTGGTGACACAGTGAAAATCTTGAATTTCATATACCTGCAAGTGAGCTTGATATAGGTTTATTCATGCCTTCTTATTGTAAAAAAGGTAACATTTGCTGGTGTTCAAATCACCATTCTGTTGAGTGATGCACATTGAGAAAATAATTAATCATTAAATGGAAGAGAACACCGACTTAAAGTTATTTGTGGATCGGTCCATGTCTCAGTAGCTGCAGCCTTGTTCCTTCCATGACGGCTGTGTGTGGGAGAAAATGTAGCCATGGCATTCTTCCCTTCCAGTGATGGGACAAAGGTTTATCAGTTATCAGACATGGGACGACCCCTATTGACTACCCATCCCATTTCTCTTTCCAAGTTGAGTGGTGGAGATATGATTGACCATTGCAAAAATACCTACTCCATGAAGAAATATATCAAAAAATGAACTCCATATTTATTCTCCATTAAAATTTCTAAATATTTTTATGTCAAACAGTACCTAACCTCTTTTATTCATGCTAGGGATGTAACCCGATGCCTGTCTATTTATTTTTTTATAAAAGTTCTATATTAAATTGTTTTTGGGAGATTAAAAATATAAATAAAATATGTCATTTCCCTGAAAGTGTTTGGAGTCAAAATAATAAAGTTTGAAGGCAACATATTAATATCTGTATGTTTTATATATTAATTCCACGAAATAGCGGTAGAATATTTTTTAATGTGACAGGGGCAGTCACTTTAAAGGTTAAGGTAACATGTCCATCTTAAATACAAATGTTCTGAATGCTGTGAGATATGATTTATACTTCATTAAAATAACTTTGAGGGAATCTACAATTATTTACTGGCAATTTCCCCTCACTTAAAGTCAATGATTGCCTTTATGTTCATATTAATTGGAAATTTAAGCCTCAAAAAGGCAATGTTATGAAAATAAATTAAGGGCATAAAATTGGAATAACTAAACCCTAACTGCATAAAACATCTTGGCAAAATGGTTATGCACTGAGAGTATGGCACACCAAACCGACCAACAGATATAGAACTTATATGAGCCTTTGCACAATTCTTGATTTTTCCTAATTTGACATTTCAATTGTTCTTAATCCGGTCTAAATTAAGAACATAATTTCATAAAAGTATGGATCTCGGTGTGACACTTATAGTGCGTCTGTCTCGTCCAAAATATGGAGCGAAAATGAATTAATACACATAAATTTCGATACCACATCGACGAGCAGAAGAGTAGACACTACACTATCAGAGCAGGACCACTGAAGTTTTGTGAAACAATGTTGCCAAATTGCACGTCGTGGCCTGTATGATGTAGGCCTATGTGTATCTCGTAAGGCAAGTGGAAAGTTTCCCTAGCAGACAAGTTTTCCATATTTTTCCTCCCCATATTGAGTGACGCAATGTGCAATGCACCTCCGAATAATGAACCCTCCCCATAACAAAGTGAAACAAAATTTCAGTACCTTGAATTTTGTCTTTATGAGATTTTACTTCAATGGTAGTGCACGAGGAATATGGTGCACAAGGAATGCATTCAAACCATCACATATCACACATAGGTGCACGATAATAACACTTTCCAATCCAATGTCGAATCTGGTTCCACATCGTAATTTTTCCCCTTCTGTTCCGACGATGGTCCAAGTCCATCTGGATGCATCATTAGCCACATTCCTGCGACCGTTACATCGAGGGAGACTGCCCAATATATTGTAACGGCCTGCTACAGTAAGAAATTTAACCCAATCAGTTCCATCAATTGCATTCCTCGTTTGGTCGCCAATGGTGTTTTGAGACACACAGATGATGGAAAAAATTAATTTTCATGTCTCCACTGTGTACTAAAGGAGTTATAAATTGTTCATAGGGAAACGATGCGAAAAAAACTCATGTCAAATGATCTCCAATATCAGGTTGAATAATAAGTATTGCAGTAACCCAGGGAACCTGAGATATTTGGAACAAGGTAGGATTGTTAAAAAATGGTGAGTTTACTTTCTGAATTTATTATTAATTACGCATGTATGCAAGTATGTTTATGGCCTGTACTTTATTGATAGATGAACTAAAATTGATAATTAATAAATAATCACCAGAGAAAACAATTTCTTACCATAGTTTAAATAAGTGTTGATGAGAAATGACAATACGTTTACTGTTTCAACATAAGACGTAGTCACCCAAACTATCCATTAGAACAGAGGACAGAGAAGTATGAGTGCATGGATAAGGAAAAACTTGGTTTCCATGGATATCACATGTACTCAATCAGCGAACAAGAAATATTTTCACAGTTGCAAGTGTATTAGAATGTTGTCACCTTGTGAATGCCTCAAAATGTAATGCAAAGTCAGAAACCAGTATTCTAAATTTCCACCACACAGAGTAAGTACATTGAGCACTCATGAAAAGGCAGGATTCCTACATCCAGATAACATCCATTTCCACGGACACATCACAGTTTGATTTGGTACACAATTATCGTCCGGGAAATTTACACCCAGTTCCATATGAATTATAATGTTTTTCATTTTGTGAATGTCCTAAAATGTAATGCCAAGTCAGGTACCAGTATCCATAAATAAAATCACACAACTGAAGTGCATTGCACATTCATGAACTGGCAGTATTTTCACTCCTACAAACACAAACATGATGAAATATTTCTGTCAACATTATTTGGAGATTGTGCACATTAGATAGAAGAGAGGCAATGTGCCAAACTTGCTCTAACTCATAAATGAGAATGCATGTAACCGAAACTTTTAAAATATCTTGTTAATTAGAGTTGATGACGAATGGGAAGATGAAGGAAGTGGGAACTATGCCTGTTGGCCAGAGAGTAGAGGACCCAAGGATTCGCTGGATTCAGTGATGTCTACAGGTAGTAGGAAGCCAGGATGTGCAGGATTAATACAAGGAGGAGAAATCATTGCAATATCGGTCACAAAGTAGGCCGTGAAGGCATGGCCAAGAGGCCACTGTCGTGTCATACAATTGAGACTGGAACACTGCAGTGAATGACCAGAGAAAGAGAGAGAGAAAACAATGAGGAAGGTCATTCCTGCAGGCACACATGCGTTTCTTTGTTTATTGTTTTGTTTATGGATTTTTAAATCTAAGATCGACACCAGATGAATTAACTATGACCTTGGATAATACAAAAGTATTCCATTCGCTGCTGAGGAAATTAACAAATATTCAGCAGAAAAAACAATACATTCATCAAACTTGGAGAAAAATACCAGATTCACAGAAATTGTGACATGCCCCAATTGCAATAACCATCTAATGCCTGATGAATATACCAACAGAACCCGCAGACAGAAAACATTAGACATCACCCAATATATTTAATCAGTGAAAGGGATTAACTCTTTAGAAGGTAAGCAACTTAACGACCGACTGGACAACAGCATCAATAAATGTATTAACCGGGAAACGAAGCAGTTGAAATCATATCCGTGATGATCATGTAAAGATATTACTTAGGACGTGATATACAATGGGTATCAATGACTCCTAGCACGAATCCACGTCTGATACGAAAATACCACTGCAGACTATTTCACGACGCCATGAATGGGATCTCATCCACTTTCACTGGAAATGGGAGTGCAGCATACAGGGAAGAGACCACCCTTCCAACTTCACAGCACACCTTCTCAAACCGGGAAAAAAGACAATGACAAAGTACACCTGGCAAAACTAGAAGAAGAGAGAGAAACATAAGAAGTCCCTTCACTCTCGACATGATTTTAGAGCCATGCCAGACAGAAGAAGATCGAAATGCCGAATGATTAACCAATAGGAAATTCTCACTAGGAGACTCTTTGCAACAAACTATATAACATGGCAAAGGAATAAATAACCCAGGAAAAGCCTGAGAGCCACAGCCCTACAACAGAACACTTGCACACCCTACCCCTCTCTGACATTAGGATATGTAAATCCATTGAATTATAATATCCTGTTCTTTGAAAATTATATCAATGGATATAAAAAAGAGGGAAACAGAATATACTTCCAATGACATCTTTGATCACAATAATAAGTAAGTAATCCGTATAAGGGAAGGGTGAGAGGTAATAGATAAATCTTCACTCTCAGAGACCCATCAGAGAGACTTCAGTTGGTAAGGTAGTGGGGTCGGGCCATGGTGTGGGGTGTTGAATGGGATGGAATGGAATTAGATATAATTATACTTCATAAGAGAAAGATGTCAAGGATTAGTAATAGAAATATTAATATTGTAATTATTTCTTTATTATAATTAGTTATTTTATTAATTAATTATCTGTATTTATAATGACGTCTCGCCAAGAACTACGAGTGAGATCACCTACCCCAACATCAATTGAAGTGAAACAGAATAGAACACGGATGACATCCACGATGTCATGAGTGAAGCGAAGGGAAAATCAAAGAAAGTTTTATCTACCATTTCCCTCCAGTAGCTATAGAGAAAAATAAACAAAAAACGAAAAAAAATCTGCAATTCTACAATTGCAGAGGACACGCAACTAAGGAAATGACAGCAAAGATATGAAAAATGAGAAATCATAATAGTCCTCCAGTGACACTGTTAAGTGGAAGCGTCATGAATTCCATGTCAAGGTAAAATCTTGGGAATTTTTCAAACCATTAAAATCTGGTAGTCATATTTGCAATAAGAGCGTAAAAAAAAGGTATCCCATGAGAACTGAATTGTGCGAACTTGGTACATGGAATCCAGGATGGTTGGGAAAGAGACACTTATTAATTAGAAATAAGAGCAGTGAATGGCCAGACGAAGAGGAATTATCAAATTGGATATATGGCGGATGAGGAGTGGTCTCTGATCACAATAAGGCGACAGGCAGCTGATAGCAGCCCAAACTGTTAACATACATGTTCTGGAGCTATATCAAGGATCCATGAAAACCTTGGTCTACGTGGATCCGTTCGACAATATGCTGGACCTCAGATCCTGATAGATATACAAAATGAACAACTCAATATTGTCTTCCTTAGCAACAGCTCAAATTTCCAACATAGGAGTAGCATCCGTAACATGTCGAATTGTGATTTCTGACCTAGACGACGAGGTATGAATTGCTAATGTTGGGTTTGGAAAATTGAAAAAGACCACCCATTCTAAATCATTAGTTCACCGAGTTATTTTTTTACAATCTATTTTGTATCATAAATTCAATGGTTATGGAATCCAAAAGCATCTCATTACACATCAACTAAAAACAAATTAGGAAGTCATGCCAACAAATGAAGGATAGGAGGATATGAAGTAATCTTCACTCTCACAGGCCCATCAGATAGACTCATTCACAAGGTTGTAGGGTCGGCCCATGGTGAGGAAAGTTTATGAGTGGGATTGAGAGAGAGAGAATATTTTTGATAAATGCATAAATTGTTAGAATGCAGATACAAATTCAGCTTCACCATTGCATTCATGAAAGCTATGTGAATATACCCGGTGAAAAATTACACGCACGTAAAGGAACAGTTACATGTGTACGTAGCTGTTCATAAATCTACATCAATTCCTATTCCACAGGAAAACTTCTTACACTCTTTTAAGTCTCGAACCGAAATACGCCTAGTGTAATTCTGCAATACCCAGCACAAGGTTATATCTGCTGTTTGTAATTTATAATAAACAGACGAACCCTTCCCATGCCCATTCTCTGAGGTATAACCAGAAGTACTAACCAAAATAGAAAACTCCTTTAAATAGCCATGTTGTCCTGCTGTGTGTGAGGAATACAACAGCATTGCTTTTTGGATGTCTTTTTCAGTGTGAAACAAAATGCCGTCAGAGTACCCCTGGTCTATTTGCTTGAGTGATACATGCATTGTATTATTCCAATTCAATTATTATCCCATGAATACCATTCCAGGAAGAGATACTAGCAGTAATCCATTTATACTAATGGAGGTGATATATCATTTGTGATGCTGATTCCCACCTCAATAAATTTCTCCATTCTGTCACCTCATAAAACCAATTGTGTTCACCAAAAAAGACTCTTAGTAAACCTTCGTGAGGGAAAGGTGATTCTAAAAGAAAATAAATTCTTTTATTTTTATCACTAATTTATCCACACGTAGTACTGAATCGATTACATTGACAATATATAACAGTTAATATCACGTAGAGGAAACACAATCATCCAGCCTCTAGGAAGAGGATCAAAAACCACCCAGACACGACCTCAAGATTGGTTAAATTGAACGATACGAGGGTGTTGTGACCACCAAAGAACGACAGAAACTAACTATGCAAATTAAAAAAACGCAATTTATAACATTAGCTGATGTGTAAATACACACTCTGACCAATACTCTGTACATCCTTAAAAATTGAAGTTAGAGGAATAACAGCAAAGCGCAAAATAATTCCTCTTGTCTGTCTATGCTGAACATCCAGGGTTCAGCACACACACATACACATGATATCCCTTGTTGTGTACAAGGTAGTTGACCAGGAAATCTATTCCTTCCTTTGGATAATACAGAGACCAATTTCAATTGACCCAATCTGTGAAAATAAGACGTAAATTCAACCTATTCGTGATTCAAAATAATTACCTGGGATAACAGAAAAGGTTCATGCTTGTTTGCGTTCAGAGCAAAGAGTCCTCTTATTTGTCAAGGGATGAGAGGATGAATTATTGGGATATCCCTTGCGAAGTCTTCTCACAACATACACGAATGTCCCTCTACAGTGAGTAAAAAGGGATGGTCAGTTCTTGGCCACATGGGGCGAGTGTCACGAGTGTTTGTGAAGGTAGCACGGTTATATAGCACAGGAAAAAATATCTAAAGAGACATTTCCACTCGACTCAAGTTCCAGCGATACAACTAAATTGTAAAGAAGAAATGGGAATGTTGAAACTCGTCCACTTAAATCAGCTCCAACCGTTGCATAGACTTTCTTCTATGTTGCCTATCCATGAGAAAAAACTCAGTACACACATATCAACGTGTGGAGAAGGGGAAAGGGGATGCAATTTTAACTTCAATGTCACACGTTGAAAATATTGAAATGGATGCACAAAATGAATTTTGACAGCGCACATTCAATTCGGACACTAACATGGATAAACAAATCATTCCTAATTGGGAAGGGTCAGAGGTGACGCAGCGATCTTCACTCTCGGAGGCCCATCAGAGAGACCCGACTGGAAGTTGTTTGGGGTCGGTAAGCCACTCATTCGATACGAGACACAACCGATGGATGACTAAGGAGGAATAAAAATCTTCCTTCACAAGAGAAGGAATGGCAAAGAATTTCACCTTCCATACTGTTTATAAGGAGAATAGAGGACTCAGAGGAGAGCAACTTAATTGATTCATTCGAAAAATAAACAAAAATCACAAAAAAGTAAACACTTAAGCGATAGCTACTTTCATCCGATCCAAATGGCAACATTTATTGGAAACTCACACGCCAATGAGGAAGGAACCACTTTTTATAGACACAGTATTGTACTTGGAAATGTGTCATCAAGTGATCAGGAGACTGGTTAGGTCTACCTCAACCTAACCCAGGTCAAACTTAAAGGCTGAATGAAAATGATCAGATTACCAGGCCTTAGCAAGTCCAAACAGAACTGTCTGAAACGTACTCGTGATAGGCGACTACTATCATATTGGTCACACTGCAGTGCGTATATATCACCCGAAAATCAAAGTGAGCATACAATGGACACTCTAACACGGAATGCGGATGGCTACGGGACGATGCCGAATCAGACTCAGAAAGATCTGAAGAAATTTGTGAGACCTGTTCATAAGTCTGCTGAGAAGATGTCAGAGACTCCGTTAACTTAAAACATTGCGGTGATTTGTCAAACATCTTAGACACGGGAAGTCACAAGAGTAAGGAATATGTTTCTGAATAAGTATCTATTACTCGCATCAATATAGAAAGCACATGGCTTTTATAAATCAGGTGAAATCATTAGAGAGGAGTACCATATGCTGGTGGCATCCCCAAGTGATGGTTTAAAAAAAGGGCCATAGATCGAGGTCACCTCTATATAGAAGTAGTATAATTTTCGAACTCGCAATTAAAAATTATTTGGAGGGAGAAGAGGGGTATATACGTTCAGTTACAGCGTTACACCTGAACAATAGAATGGTCCAAATGTAGGGTACTTCGCCAAGCAACATGTCTCGCCGAGAATTATTATTGAGATCACCAATCCCAACATCAATTGAACTGAAGCAGAATGTCACATGGATGACATCCACGATGTCATGAGTAAAGCGAAGGAAAAATCAATGAAGGTTTTCTATACCATTTCCCTGCAGTGGATATAGAGAAATATATACAAACAATAAAAATATAAATCTGCAATTCTACTATTGCAGAGGACACCCAACTAAGGAAATGTCAGCAATTATATGACAAATTTGAAACCATAAGAGTCCTCCAATGACACTGTTAAGTGGAAGCGTCATGAATTCGATGTCAAGGTTAAATCTTTGGAAAACCATTAAAATGTGGTAGTCATATTTGCAATAAGAGCATTAAAAAAAATTCCATCGCATGAGAAGACATAAGTGGATTGTGCCAACTTGGTACATGGAATCCAGGAAGGTAGAGAAAGGGCCACTTATTAATTGGAAATAAAAAACAGTGAATACCCAGACGAAGAGGATTTATCAAATTGGATAAATGGCGAATGAGGAGTGGTCTCAAGTCACAATAAGGCGACAGACAGCTGAGAAACGTATCCCTAACATTACAGTAGCTAAATCAGGACATGAACCAGCACTTATTACCATGATAATGGGAAGGAAGCCCCCTGCACAACTATAAAGTAGACTCCTCTGTGTGTGTGTGTATATGAAAAAGCAGACAGCACACAGGAGGGAGGCACCCTTCCACATTCACTACACACCTCTCAAAAAAGAATCTTACCCACTGAGGAATTACACCCTTCCAAACAAAAAGGAGAGTGAGACAAAATAAAAGGCCCCCAATGAAATTCGACAATTGGCTGAGAGACACGGATCCCCAGCAATACCCCGATATCCACAGCAATTCATTGATCACCACTGATCACTAAGATTATGGGAAGGAATGCCACTGCATACTATAAAGCAGACCTCTCTGTGTGTTCATGTTAAAAAGCAGACAGCACACAGTAGGGAGACAGCCTTCCGATTTCGAAACACACCTTCAAGAACCAGAAGCTGAACCACTGAGGAATTACACCCTGCCAAACATGAAGGAGATGAAGAGATATATATAAAGCACCTTCACTCTGGCTATGACCTTAGACCATTGTCAGACAGAAGAATTATGCAATTCTGAATGGCTACACAACAAGAAATTCTCACGACGAAACTCTTTGCACCAAACTGAACAAAGCAGCAAAAGAATGAAGCACCCAGGAAAAGCACATGAGAACTTCCTATATCTTGAATATAGGAAGTGTTGGACACAACATATTCTTTCAATGACATAATTGATCCCATGAATAAGGAAGTAATCCCTATAAGGGAAGAATGAGAGGTAATAGATTAATCTTCACTCTCAGAGGCCCATCAGAGAGACTTCAATTGGTAAGGTAGTGGGGTCGGGCCATGGTGAGGGGTGTTGAATGTGATGGAATGGAATTAGATATAATTATAATACATGAGAGAATGATGTCAAGGTTTACTAATCGAAATGTTCATATTGTAATTATTTTTTACATTGTAATACTTTTTTTTCATTAATTATCTATCATTTATAATGACGTCTCGCCAAGAACTATGAGTGAGATGACCAACCCCAACATCAATTGAACTGAAGCAGAAAATCACACTGATGACATCCACGATGGCATGAGTAAAGCAAAGGGAATATTAATACCATTTCTATACCATTTCCCTCCAGTTGATATAGCGAAAAATATACAAAAAACGAAAAAAAAATCTGTAATTCTACTATAGCAGAGGACACCCAAATATTGAAATGACAGCAATGATATGAAAAATGAGAAATCATAAGAGTCCTCCAATGACATTTTATGTGGAAGCGTCATGAATTCCATGTCAAGGTAAAATCTTCGGAATTTTTCAAAGCATTAAAATCCGTTTGTCATATTTTTAATAAGAGTTTGAAAAGATTACATCCCATGAGAAGCCTGAAGTGGATTGAGCCAACTTGGTACATGGAATCCAGGAAGGTCATGAAATAGTCATCTATAACTTCGAAATAAGAGCATTGAATGCCCAGACGAAATGGAATTATCAAACTGGATAGATGGCGGATAAGGAGTGGTTGCAGGTCACAATAAGGCGACAGACAGCTGAGAAACGTATCCCTAACATCACAGTAGCAACATCAGGACATGAAACACCACTGAATACCCTGATAATGGGAAGGAAGGCCCCTGAACAAATATAAAGCAGACTCCACTATGTGTGTGTATATGATAAGAAGACAGAACACAGGAGGGACGTACCCTTCCACCTTCACTACACAACTCTCAAACTAGAAGCGTACCCACTGAGGAAGTACATCCTGCCAAACAAAAAGGAGTGTGATACAAATAAAGGGCCCCTTATGAAAGTCGACGGATGGCTGAGAGACACGGATCCCCAGCAATACCCCGATATCCACAGCAATTCGTTGATCACCACTGACCACTCAGATTATGGGAAGGAATGCCACTGCATACGATAAAGCAGACCTCTCTGTGTGTTCATGTTAAAAAGCAGACAGCACACAGTAGGGAGACACACTTCCGCTATCGAAACACCCCTTCAAGAACCTGAAGCTAAACCGCTGAGGAATTACTCACTGCCAAACATGAAGGAGAGAGAGAGAGACATATATAAGGCCCCTTCACTCTGGACATGATCTTAGACCCTTGCCAGACAGAAGTAGTATGCAATTCTGAATGGCTACACAACAGGAAATTCTCACTAGGAAATTCTTTGCACCTAACTGGACAACACGGCAAAGGAATAAATAACCCAGGAAAAGCACAAGAGTCATATTCGCTTCAAATGAAGACATGCAGACCCTCCCTCTAACGTTAAGATGTCCAATTCCATTGAATTAGAACTTCCTTTTAATTGACCACCTATATCTTGAATATAGGAAGTGAGGGACACAACATATCCTTCCAATGACATCATTGATCTCAAAAATAAGTATGTAATCCCTATAAGGAAATGGTAGGAGGTAATAGAACAATCTTCACTCTCAGAGGCCCATCAGAGAGACTTAAGTTGGTAAGGTAGAGGTGTCGGGCCATGGTGAGGGGTGTTGAATGGGATGGAATGGAATTAGATATAATTATACTTCATAAGAGAAAAATATCAACGATATATATATTAATGGCAATCAAATTGAAATGGGAACTGTTTGCATCTCAGTAGTATCTCAGTCAAATTCTTTTGCGCTACCTGAACACAAATATCTGGGACAAAATATTCAAGAACTCTTTACATTGAAGTCTTTTCATAAAATCAAGATGACTACACCTTTCAAGGAATATAAGTGCTCAAGTCAGGAAACAAGGCATTGCATATATTCAAAACAGTGCCACTCACACATTAAAGAGCTGGTTTGCTGCATTGAATACCACAATGTTACTTCAGAAAAATAATTGCTTAATCATTTAAAAGGATCGGCCCTAATAAACAGTGCCTTCATCACTCTCAAAAGGTCCAACATCAGAGAGACATAATGACTGTTGTTAGATTCATCTAAAGGAGGAGAATGGATTGGAAAGAATCATCTGCCATGACACCACCATTATATTACTAATTTTACATTTGCAGTTAACTACACAACGATTAACACTCCTCGCCTAATCCTTTGAAGGAGCGAGACACTTGGCACTCTAAAATTATATTGACTAGGATGTATATATACTCACAATGCTTGAAATTTTTAAAAATTCACTAGTCTTTACTGATGAGTTGCCACAAAGTGTCCGGGAGTACAAATGTTCTTACAAGTAACCCTATTGGTTGTAGATCAGTCCTGAAATAATAACCGCACTGGTGGTAAGAACTTCAGAAGTTTGGCAGTACTATTTAGTGCCTATAGTTGTCCAAAGAATGCAACTTGCAGTTAAAAAGGGAGAATGAATTTATAACTCAGAAGGCATTTCATCGTTCAACAATGCAATGTGGTATGCCGACATCAGGAAGGCCATCTAATGGTCTGCCACAGGGGATCCTTATAAATATAACAGGCTTGAAACTGATTAGTTTATCTGGTTGAAACATATTTTTGTAGGCTCTCTTGTTTTTAAACTTCCCCCTACCTTGTTCACCATTCCTCCCAGTGTATAGAGCCTATTGGCACTGACAACACTTGTAACAACACCTTGAAAGTATGGAGTGACAAGAGAAATACGAAAAAATAAACACCAAAGGCCCAAAAAGAAACATGATATGACACCTAAATACATCATACAGTACCTAGACTGGACTAAGGCATCAAAATCAATTTAAGAATTGTGATTTTAAATGAAGGAAATTACTGTAACACCACGCAGCTCACAAGGGAATCCACTTGAATAGCCCAGAACCCAAATACGATCAACATGGATACAGGCTACAGGCTCTACAGTGTTTGGATACGAGTGTTGACAGAAAAAATATCACGTACCATTCCCAGTAGACCTGACTTAAAAAGGATGATTATTGTATCTTAGATGGCCAAATTTGGGCATCATCGCATAATTCTACTGAAGAAGTCGAAGTTGCCATACTGAGAAGAAACCGTCATCTAAAAGAAAGGACCGACATTCGGTGCACAAAAGGAAAGAATGAACTATTTATAATCATCTCTCTTGTGGAAGCCATCACGTGAAAGTGAAAAGAGATATATTCACTTTAAGAATTAATGATTTCGAAAAAAATTTTTTGTATTGTTAACACCCACTAAAATTAGGAAATAGGTATATAGTGTATTCTAATTAATTTCACAATAATCGCAAAAGTTGTCTCATAAATGTTTACTGGAATGTAAAGTATATATTAATATGGAAGGAAGTGGAAATAATTACAAAATGAATGAAAACCTCATTATTCTGCATTAGATGCCGTTGAGTCCTATTGAGGAAGCCGTCGGCATGGAGACCGTCAACAAATGAGGAAACAGCCAGTGATGGTTATCTGAACACCAAGTCTGTTACATGGAACATTTCAGTGTGACTTGTCCATAAGCCAAACCTTCAAAAATCAAGACAATTTGTCGAGAAGGGAAAAGAAGAAAAAATATCCAACTTAAACATCACAAATTGAAACATTGAAATGGATGAAGGCATTGAATATAGACATGAATGAACATCGCATATTTGTTGTCCTAAAACAAACAGAAATTCAGCAGTTTGGCAGTATTATTTAGTGCCTATATTTGTCCACAGATGGTGATACTCTCTCTATTTTAAGACGCAAAATTACACAAATATAATTTTACAAGAATGTACCATGTAGTTAAAAGCGAGAATAAATCTATAACTCAGAAAACATTGATCGTTCATCAAGCATACATCATGCAAGCCATCTGATGGTCTGCTACAGGAGATCTTTATAAATATTTAAGGCTTGAAACTGTGTAGTTTAACTAATTGAAACATATTTTTTTAGACTCATATGAGTATAGACTTCCCCTTTCCTTGGTTGAGGGAAGTAGAAATAATTACAATATGAATTTCAATGTCTGCTCATCAAATACTCAGTGAATCACATTGAAGGAGTGGATTCGTGCTCGGCCACAGAGAGAACCTTAAATGTAGGGCTCTTGTGAACACGTTTTACGAAGTCGAACAGTCATCTTTCACTCAACTTTGTCGCACTTATTTTCAATGCGAATACAACGCACTTTATTATGCAAGTTTCAGCGATACAACTGAATTACATAGAAGGAATTGGAATGTTAAAACTCGTCTACTTAAATCAGCCCCATCTAGTGAATCGACCTCACTCTTCGTCGCTTGATCAATGGCCATAACCTTGGTTTCACTTGTTTGATTTCAGAATATGAAGCATCCGGTTAGTCAAAGGATAACAATGAATGTATTAATGGATTTTCCTTTCGTAGGAATCTAAACCTTCACCTGTCTGCATCCTGGGAGTCTACCAATGGACACCGTCCGCCCACACTGGGGCAAGTTTCGTGAGACGCAGAGAAGTGTGCACGACGATAAACTCTCGAATGTCATCGCAGGAAAAACAAAGCTGAATACAAAATATTTGCTCCAGAGACGTACGTGGTATGTCTAAAACTGTAGCGAATATTGTCAGTAACTCAATGCTTCTCAAATACTCTCGATGACTTTTGAATTTCTGTTGCTCTTCCGTCTTTCCCTTGATTCTCTCTCGGATTCCGTGTGTGCTGTTGATGAGAATGGCGAATGAAGGGAGATTTCCTCGTCATCCATGAGGTAATGAGATCTCTAGTGGCTGCATTGCATCCCAGAGCCTCAGCATGCTTCTGTAGTATAAGTCAAAAGTCTCCATTGAAATTAATGACAAGTCAAGTTTGATTAGTTGGTGCAAGAGTGATCAGACCTCGTTGGAAATAATTGCATACCAAATATTTCCTGAAAAACGGATTGTTTCAGCGCAAGTACCTGCAGGGCAGGCAACGTTCTACACGCAGTAGCATTACACAACAAAAATATTCGGGGGACATGAACTCCTTTGTCATATGAGTGTAGAAAGTAGTACTTATTTTACGGCTTTCTTTCAGGTGTGGAATATTACCCCATGTATTTAGTGACTATGTATTATATTACTTCGTATAGAAGATAAATCTATTACAATCTAGATAAATCGTTCGATATAAATCTAGTGACATACATCAATTCAAAATTCATGTATGTGGGAAGAAACATATATAAATTAGTTGGAAGAGAATATGTTTATAAAGGAGAGATGCAGGATTCAGAGAAAAAGATATCTGAGGGCCAATATACTTATGCGATGAACAGATCTTTCAGCTCTAACTGAACCCTATGTGTGCATAACATAACCTGACGGCACTGAAGACTGACGAGTCTATTACACAGTATTATTTGCGAGGAAAAAAAATGAGAAATAGGTGCCCTATAGAACGCAGGGTTTTCCCTAATCGTGTCGAGCGGAATACGGATGTATACAGGACGATGCTGAATCAGACGCAGAAGGAGCCGAAGGAAATTGGAAGTCCTGCTCATCCGTCTGCTGAGAAGTAGTAAGACGCTCAGTTAACTTAAAACATTCCATTGATCTGTCAAACATCTCGGACACAGGTAATAATGGAATCCATACACTTTTCAAAACATCTTCGCTCGCGGATAAATTTGCAAGAGATCCATAAAGAGGAAGGGTCAGAGGTGACACAGTAAATCTTCACTCTCAGAGGCCCATCAGAGAGACTCTACTGGAAGGTGGTTGGGGTCGGGCCGTGGTGAAGGGCATTGGATGGAATGGAGGGAAACATATTTATCCACAGTGAGAAATAGATGCCCGAGAATACCAAATAAAACCTCTGTGTTGCTTTTATATTATCACAATATATTATCATCTTTAAATATATATATTTCACCTATATAAATTCTAAACAATGTAACTATCATCCTCTGTTAAATGATATAGCAGAATCCTAATGCATGATATTGAATTAAAGTGTTAAATCCCAAGTCTTATAATTGGAAAATAAATATTTTAACCACGACAAATTCAGAAAAGTAGAGAAATTATCTCCATTGCGACGGATTCGATTCTAAATAGAAAACGATGAAGCCTGCCTTTTCTTTACATACAGGCATTGAGAGTCACTCCACTTAAACTGCGATGGAGTCACTACTCGCTCGTCGAACGAGTGCATACAGAAGTATGAACAGCAGTTATAAGCCCTCTGGTTGGTGGAACTCACAATACTCCCACAGCACAAAGTTCTTGTCCAATACACGAATAGACAAGTTGGAGATCTCTACCTGGCTCTCGAAGGGAACGGACGTCTGGGACGCACGCTCCGGCCTA
>WURS02064544.1:0-10593 GCA_011762765.2 Rhinocypha anisoptera | reverse complement strand
GACAAAAAGGGGGTCGGAGGAGGAGGATAGAAAAGGATGGGAGGGAGAGGAGGACGGAGAGGAAGGATACTCGAGGGGAAAGAGGAAACGAGGAGAGCTATAGAGTGCGCGTGGAAAGAAAGGGAAGAAATGCTGTTCCGTCCGACGAGAGATCTTCCCCAGAGTTTAAGGATGTATTGGCTATACAACCCTAGTCAAAAGTTACTGATTCGACATCAAGCGATTATCGGGCATTTTGCTACATTTACGAAGTGCAACCGAATCAAATTGATTTTAGTTGGTTTTTATTAGTACTTTATGTATTTTTTTAGACAGATGGATTCGATGTTAGCATAAATTTTAAGCTCATTGGACCCTCTTTTGACTCCCGTGACCAACCTATGCGCTTGAAATATCGAAAATTGTACAGCTCAAATATTTATTTGTTTCATTGTGATTATTTCTTTAAACTAACTAATATATTTATCCGATTATTAACAGTTTTGCTGTTAAAATTACTTATTTTATGATCATAAATGAAAAAACAAACTTATTTCTTATGCCATTCATTCTGGCAACGATGCAAATATTCATACTTTGTCAGCACTGCACCGTGAAGGTGGAAGCTAACTCGTCAGTTTTTTCGATTGGAAATAAAAATCCGTAGTTTTAGCTACGAATAGTAATATATATTGTACTTATTGTTAATTGGAAAGAGATGTCAAGTGACAAGCATTATTTTTGGAAAGGACTGAAAATTTATATCAACAATGGGTATCAAAGAGCCGAAATTGAGGCATCATGAGTGCGACTTTGACACGTTTATGCCTTTGCAATTGAAGAAAAGCGTGGAGTAACTGCCATTTATTATAAATATTTCTTGTACTATTCTCTGAATGATTTTTTTAATCGGTGATATAAAAATATAACACATTTATTTATTACCCTAAAAATTTTCAGTGGTTTGATATTATTATTAGTTGTATGGTTAATTAGTCCTTAAAAGATGTAGAATCACATCTAATCAGCCATTTTCCCATAAGAGTGCGTGTTAATTTTAAACTTCGATATCTCTCGAAAGATCGTCTGAACTGTTTTTAAATTTCGCAGGTTAGTTACTTATAATAAGTGGAAGATCCAACCAAATTTTCATCGATTTGGAATTATTTCCGCTTATTAGCCATTACCCATCCTTAAAGTGTGCATCACTACTCGCGCGTTTGCCTCCAAAATAACACTCCGCTCCTTTTGATCGCGAACGGGAACAAACAAACACTGGCCCCCTTGTTTCGTAAAATAAATATAAAATGGTTCCCCGAGAATATATCGGTGGTGGCGGGGCGTACGTCCTCGTCTGCCATCCCGGAGGTCGCGGGTTCGAATCCCGACTAGCTGGATTTTTCTATCTCCACCTAGGGCATGGATGTGTGTTTCGTCCTTGTTATTAAAAAAATGTTATGGTGTCCGCAGTAAATTGGCCTGTTAGTGCTGTATGTGGGCGATTGGAAAATAAATAAAAAATTAATAAAAACTGAAGCGATTAAAATAAATAACTCGATACAACGACACTTTTCCTCTTAACAATTTCTTTACTCAAACAAATAAATGAGGACAATTTGCAATTCCCAATTTTTAAAAAAAACTAATTTTTTATTCCCGACATGTTTCGGTGTACTGAACAAGTGGTGCATAATATATAAAATGGTGTGGTGCACCGAAACATGTCGGGAATAAAGAAGACTTTTTTTCAAGTTGAAATTGCAAATTGTCCTCATTTTTGAAATTATGGTGGAAGTAGTGGGAGTCCAGGGGGTAGAGTGCTTGGCTACTGATCTTGGAACCAGGGTTCGAGACTCGGTGACGACACTCCGGACACCTCCAGCTAAACCCAAGCTGAGTGATTTTTCGGGTACCACATCTTCGTGGGAAAATCACAGGTGACACAGGGAAAGGAACTGGTCCCACTACCCTGACGTGTGAATTTCCACACGCTCCGTGGGCTTAGTTCACTAGGTGAGCTCTACCCTCACTTAACATACCAAATTTCAGGTGGCATACTGTGGTTTTTGATATACATGTTGAATATATTTAGAACCATTCATCGACATCCACGAAATACCCTGCAGGCCGCGGCGAGGGTGTGTGGAAGGGGGGTGAGTCAACGCAGGGCATGCAGTCCCAGATTCACACACCAACTACTGGAAAACCTAGCAAGAAACCACTTAAATGCATTCCACCAGAGAAACTGGGAAGAGTATTTAGCCCTTATTCTGACAATTTTGCCTGTACATCATGATAAACATGGCAACCCTGCAGCAGTAATTTTAGATTTAATAAAGACTTACAGAAGCAAGAGCAGTTGGTATGCGGGAAGCAAGAATGTCCTAAGATGGACATAATCGCAAAATCCCGAAATTAAACAGAATCGGCTAAGTGAGCAGAGCCGCTGAAGCACCCAAAAAAAAATACTTAAATAGATTCTACGTGGAAATTTGCTAACCGCTCATGTAATTTTGAATAAATGAAGTATTATTTTTGGACTAGTATTAAAGAAAATTCATAAAATAGGCTAAGAATATTAACCAACATTAAATAATTTCTTTGACCAGTCGGGAATTGGTGAAGATTAGCTGAATATTTGCATAGACTAAAGAATACTCACTGCAAAGACTGCTCACTGCTTAGGGAAAATCCGCAATGTAAATTGACGTAGTTCGGAACTTCACCAACTCGGCACGCTAGTGTCGGAAGTAGGCGAGGCTAATTACTTTTCAATGGCGTGAACCTTCTTGACTCTAAACATAATCTCGGTCGTTCCTCAGCCGGGTCGACCGAAGCTGAGAGTAGACAGATATCAGAGGAGGCTTTTTTGTGATCATTTTCAGACCCGTAGGAGTCCCACTCGACTCTACGATGTCAACGGAAGCTCGATCGCTCCTCCACGAGTTAAGGCGCAAGGCGGTGAGATCAAATTATGCCTATCGAAAGTTCGGCCGTAGGAGAAGGGAGGAGGAACAGTTGGCTTCCCAATACAGTCAGTGGCTGAAATTCAGGACTTTAATTAGCAACCGGCTGGGTTTTGTTAGTTGTAAGCAGTGGTAAAATGAGCATGCCTATATACTTTTAAAGTTCGAAAAAAAATTCGTAAACAGATGGTGGGGTCAAAGTTGTCGAAAACATTGTGTAATAGTATTTTCGTTTATAGGGCACAATGGTAATTTCGCACCTCTTCACTTTAGTTTATGATATTAGTGTAATTAAACATGAACATATCGTCAATCGAAGAAAACAATAGCTGTAAGGAACTTCCGGTTTTTACAGTTATGAGAATCTATGGCTATCTTTTGTCTGAATTCCATCTTTCAATCAATCTTACACTGCCATTTTATTTTCAATATATTATTCTGATGCGAAACGTGTGAGAACCGGGTGAAAGGAGACTAAGGTGAGTAAATCAGTGAGCTAGACGCAGTGTGCTAAATAAAAAAAAAGACATGCAGCGAATGAGAAGTAGGAAATAACATAGTGCCTCGAGAAGTGAATTCCAATTGTTCCGAAAAAAACTCCAGTTCTCGTTCCGCCTCAAACAGGGAGCTTTTTGCCGTAAAGAAAAACCGGGCACCGCGATTATCCTTTGGTTGGAATTCAAGGCAAAGAAAGAAGGAAGGAAGGAAGGTGGCGGTGGGAAGATCCCTCAAGGGATTTTCAAAGCGGTAAACTTGCAGAATTTCTTCTGCCACGGGGAATCATGAATGCCTTCAAAACGACTGGCACTAAAATTAACCACAAGGTGCCTATTTCTCGGAGCTACAAGTCCATTTACAAGTCTTGCTAATACTAGCATGACTTTCTCGCTACAGGAAAACGATTATGTTCCGTTGCTTAGCGCAGTCTGCATCTCGTTCGATGCGCTGCTATGAATGTTTTGTCCCTGTTGTTACTACTGTCACTGGATCCACGCGTGTTTGTGAGGCGAAAAGCGGTAGCTTCGACAAACGAGGTAATGGGACGTGACCAACATTCGGACGAAAGATTTCACCGGGATAAGAGTTTCCGAGTGTTGTCCAGTGAGCGCACACGCACTTGACCCTGTTGGAAATTTAAGCCCGAGTGTGAGAAAGAGTGCTCACACCTACAGCAAAAACTTGATCTCCCATTTTGTTTTCATGACATTTCCGCGCTATAAACGAAAGATTTTTACGAGCCGACGGGCTCGTAATTTCGCGGAGAACCAGTAAAATTGCGCGTAGCGTGGAAACGCGTCCGGGGAACAGGGCGCGGGGAAGCGCGTAGGAACAAGGTTTTTACTTATTCCGCCCCGTCTTTCAAGTCTTTAAGTGGGAAAGCGAGGACTGTGATGACGTCGGTCAGTCTCCCGGGAACCTCACGACTCCACTCCTCCCCTCGAAAAAAGATTGAACGGCGTTGAAATTTTTTTTTTTAGAGTTCGGATTAACAAAAAGGAAACGAAATGTTTAGAAGCAAACGATCATGCTCGTTTGTTCGTCTATTGCCTGGAAACGACTTACAGTATAAAAACGGGAGCTATTTTTTTGTGAATGGAAACATTACCTACAGCCAGAATGAACATAAACAACATGAAAAAAAAGTAGTGACGAAAGCGATTTAGTCCTGACTAAGGCTTGGAATCTAGAAAAAATTACGATTAATCATGATCATAGATGAAACACAAAAAAAAATTCCACAACAATTTTTTATTTTAATCGCGATCAGTTTCGACACTGAGTGTCATCTTCTGGCCGCCTACACTGAGGCCTGCTTTCGCCACAGACAATCAACGCTTGATCGCCGATCACCTCTTGTATTGCTCGACGAATTCGTTGGTTTTGTTTCACCGACAACAATCAGCTACAATCGGGGATCAACCCATAGAGTTATTAATTAGGTAGAGTGAGCCTCCTGGCTGCGCAGTAGAGAGGAAGCTGTGCCATCATTGAAACCACGTGACTTTTCCGCGGTGGCACGCGATTGGTTTAAACCATAGAGTTATAATAATAGGTGGAGCGAGTGTCGGCTACTGCGCATTGTGCAATCATTGGTCACGTGACGCAATGCAAGATGACGTCTCTGTCATGGTTACTCATTTTGTTTATTTATCTATATTAAGAGTTCCGTAGGAGTAAAATTCCAAGTGAGTAATCTTTTCAGGGAAGAACTTAATCCTAATCCAATAGCAGGACTATCACTCACGTAATTAAATTGAATTTTAATTTGTTTTTTGTTTAATTTTTTTCATGTGTTTGTTTGATTGTATAATACGGTCGTCGGGAACTTGAGTAAGCTTTGCTGTCATTATGTTTTCCAAAGTTCTGTGGTACTGTTTGAATGGGAAATTTGTGATTTCCCTGTTTCGGGAATGGTTCGGCATGTAGTATGATATTTATGTTCATAACAATCGCGATCCACCAGGGGAAAAGTCACTGATGGAACAGCTTTCTCTCAACTGCGCAGCCAGGAGGCTCACTCTACATATCATAACTCAATGGTTTAAACATAAATTTCATACTACACGCCGAACCATTTACAATTATTGCTGTGCACTGTAATTGCAAATTCAAAAGTTAAGGAGCATAGGATTTCATATACAAACAGGGAAATGCTTGATTATTTGTAAAACTCTACGGATCAAATCGCTGATCAACTTGTTTCTTATTTTTGGGCGATCGAATCAAATAACATGGCGGATTTCGTTGTACTTGTATATTCTGACGATGAAATAGAAGTTATTCTAGATTATTTTAACTTGAGAGCGCACCACACACCGGCTAGAATATGTCAGTATGACACTTAATGCGACAAAGATTTTAACGTAAACTTCAGGTTGACCAAGAATTCTGTAGTTAAATAATGGAAGGAATTCAAAATGAACTAGAAAGACAAAGCAACAGAAATAATCCAATATCTTCTATAAATCAACTGCTAATACCCTAACGGTATTTCGCAGATGCACGTTTTCAGGTATAGTACTTCAACTTTATCCCCGATACGATTAAATTTAGAGGGGTCTCAAGTGATGAGATGAGTAAAACATTTCGCAACTTATATATTTTGTGTGCCTCTTTTGGAAATTCTATTGCCGGTGTAACAAATTGTAAATTTCATCATATTTTTTATATGATGGGTGAATGCCAATTGAAAAATGTGTGAATATTTATAGAGAATTAAATTTGACAAATCAAGTTGGCAAAATATTACGCACGATGCGGATATAAATGTGACCTGGCAGTTTTAAATTACTTTATTTGAACTCCGAAAGTGTTGTTTAAAGCGTACTTACCTAATGCTATTTTTCATTAAATACAACCAACTATGTACGCACGACTCAAAAATCATTAAAAGGTGCCACAATTGGCTCTTAAGGCATGGAAGCATGTGCCTTGTATCGATAAACTGCCGTTAAAGTACCTGTAAGCTCCACCACCACCTTGAGTTTCCGTGTCACAAAAATTATATATACGTAACAAAATAGCAAAAATAGATCAATAATTTCTATGATTAGAGCAAAATCAGCTTTACATAGTGTATAATTGCTGCGTAATTGTTTACATCAGTCTACATTACCGAAATCAAGTAAACGTAAGCATCAACAAACAAATTGCTTACTTGTTGCTATGGCCACGTAATACAAATCAACAATCTGTCATTGAATTTTCAGCTTATGAATACGGTTTAGATGTTGTTTTCGGCCGTTACTTGGTGGAAACGATTCATCGTAAGATAAATGTGTGTCATTTATCTTACGCTTATGAATACATTTACGTTCCACAATTACCGATCAGGTGATCGGTGTTCTTAACCTGAGATCATTTGTTGGTGCGTGAGGTTTGTGATCTTCGATCAAGAGTTTGATGCCGATCGAGTGACTGTCGATTAACGAGAGGTTGGTGGAACCGGGCCCGTGTGTCGTCTTCTGTCGCGCCAGAAGAGGACACTCGAAGTGTCGAAGAACCGGTCGCGGTTAAGATAATTTTTTTTTGGAACGGCAAAGTGTATTTATTGTGTTTTTATCTATAATCATTATGAAAGAGTTCCACCAAGTGAAGCCTGGTACGATCGCACATATTGCATTACGATTATTCGTTTGGTGACGTGTTTACCTCAACGACTGAATTTAAAAAAATAAATAACGGCAGGGAACAACGAATACTGTCACCTGCCACTGCGTATGATAACACGGGTAGAAAAAAAACACAACAGCAGGCAAGTGAACTTCGAGGAATTTCGACATTTCCAAAAATAGAAACACTTGGTTCAATACTACGGGATATTATACTCATTGCATGTTATTTTTCGAAAATGGCAGAAAAAATCGCATTCATGACTTTTTCTAAATAACACGGGTGGAAAAAACGCATTAGCAGGCAAGTGAACTTTGAGGAATTTCCACACATTTCGAAAATTAAAAACACTTGGTTCAATACTACGGGATGTCATACTTATCGTGTATTATTTTTCGAAAAGGGCAGAAAAAATCGCATTCATATATTTTTCCAGGATAATTACTGCTCTGGCTTTTATCAATAACGAATTATTTACCACTCGACAAATTCACCTACAATCGTGAAAATAATCGAAGCTCTCGGAAAGAACGGTAAGGATCACGCCGATCTGGCCTCAACACCCTCAGGAAAGAAACCAAAAAGTTTCCTCCTTTGCAGGGCATAGCGACACGAAAGCGGCACCGGTGGGAGAACGTGCGCCCTCTCTCCATTTCCTGCTTACCACACTCGAATACTTGGCTCCGTGAAAAATGTCCGAGGCCTCGCCATGGGATTCCTAACGGATGGTCTTTTAAGTGCGCGCACTCTTTCTTCCTGCTTTCGCGGCGGACTTGGGGGGGGGGAGCGTTCCCATGTCATCCGACGGCCCTGATCCCACCGCCATTCAATATTCATCGCTCACCCTCTTGCTCGCGCACATGAGCGCCCACGGACGGGCACCGAGAGCCGTGAATTAGCCGGCTTCTTTCCTCCTCGCGCATACGTGCCCAGAATGAACGGGGGGGCGGAGGGGATCCCCCCCAACCTCCTCCCGTCCCGCGAGAGAGGAGGGCGCAGCGTGTTGGCCGTGGTACTAACACATTTGGTAGGTCACTCCCAGGGAACGAAAATGAGTCCGTATTGCGCATCTAGAGCCGTGACGTCATCCGGAGAGCAAGAGGTGGCGGAATGAGCCCCAAATTTTGCGAGAAAGCGTTTGTAGCACTTCATTTTTCTCGGAGGCACATTTTGTAGACCATACGTTAAATGGTAACATTATACTCCATGGGACCTTTTTTAAGTGATTCAAGACACAGCTGTGATAGTAAGGTTTTACGCAGATTTTTAACATTTTACAAGTAAAAGAACTGATGTGTGAATAATCACTTTTTCAGTGGGTATCGACGGTTTCCAGTGAAATTATTTTCAGAAGCCGGGATTTTTATATAATATGTTGTCTTCGATCCCCACATAACGCGAAATAAATTAAGCGATTTATTCATTCCAAAGATTATAGGGTAATTATCGCGTTAGCGTTTCTGCGGTAGGAACACATGATTTAATTTAACAAATATAACAATTACTTCATTTCATTGTTTAGGAAAAATGTACACGATGCGTTTGGACATCAGCATAAATAGATGAGAGAAATTGGATAGTGTAAATAGAAGTCGTCCTATCGCCGGGATGCCTGAATCAACTTCGCTTTCATTGTAGTTTCTTTGGTGAAACGGAAAAAATTAAAATTCTCCTCGCCATTTCTCCGACTATTGCTACATCCAAAAACAGCACAAAATTACATCGCAAGGCTCAGTATTTGCAGTTGCAACCGGAAGGAACACGGTTGAACTAACTTCCAAAAAGACGTCTCAAGATCACAACACACCGCAAAACACAAATACGCTATCAGCCTCCTTACTCTCCGAACTGCCTCACACATTCGATACTATCGCATTACATATGTATCGATACAGGACCGAGATGCGCAACGACCTCCCCTATATATAGGTGTTGGCGGAGCGGAGGCAATCGATTCCGGGGCGGGACCTTTGAAAAGATGGAAACTGTTAAAGATGGAGGGAGGGAGGGAGGAGAGAGAGGGATGATGATGAAGGGGAGAATTCGCATTCCGAAAGAATGAACGAAGGGCGAAACTAAACTAAAGGCCACCTTACACGGTGCAGGATATCGTTGAAAACTATATTTTCATGCATGACGGAGTCAGGCGATGAAAATCGGCCTTGCATGGTGGATGACATCCGTGCATTATTAAAGTGGGCGGAGTCTGCGTACAAAGGATGCGCAGCGGGAATCTTTTTCGATCCGCGCCAACCGCGTGATCACTGTTTTCACAATATAAGTAACCACGCCGATGTTGTACATAACACAGTAAAATGGCGTCGTAACACGCGGGTCTAAGGGGACAGGGTTTACACCAGCATTATCGGCAACCAGCGATGTTACGGGAAACTGCTTGGGAAACAAAAACACCCTGTCAAACTAATATTTCCACTGGTTTATTAGCGGAAAATAACAAAGAAATTGATGCTTTATGATTTAAAGGCGTCGATCGCTTGAAGTAAGGCCATGCGGCGATTCGGTAGGCATGTCGAGATAAAATTCGCTACAAAGTTACCTGCAACTAACAAAGAAAATAGACAACGTAAAAATTTTGGGGGGCAGGGTGGTACCCGCGGCACATCCGAAACCGCAGTAAAGTGAGGCGCGGTATCACGGGATTTTACTGTATCAACACTTGGATGACTTGGACTACTTTTCCACTTCCAGATCTCCGGCTAATTGTCACAAAGCACTCGGATAATTAATTTCCTGTTTTTATAATCTAGCCACTTTAATACATTTCTTAACTGCCTGTTTGTCACAGTATTAATGGCAATATGATTTTTTTTAGCTTCGTTGCGGTATCTTCCTATTTACCATAACGAACATGGCCGACGTGCGAGGATCTTGCACGAAATCATTCATGCATGCTGAGAAAAGATTAGAACATGTTATATTTTTCACGTGCATGATCCCGCCATTCTGGGTGATATCGTTTTCTAAGATTGCCTTCAGGCAGAGGTGGGAGGAGGACGGTAAATGGAGAGGTCGGGGAAATTGAAAAAAAAAGAAACGATCGCGAATGGACGATGACTTCCCGCTCGAAAGAGCGAAGATCGCACAAAACACGCGGTCCAGCCGGATGGGCTCTCCGCCAACCTATCCGAGACAAACGAAAATTGGGCGAAGACGAGGAGTGTTTTTGCTCATAAAAACGATCTCCATGGCGGCACTTGATGGGCGTGTGGGGGCGGGAGGAGGGGAGAGCAAATTGAGAACGAACGAGAGAATTTCCACACGATAATCTGACCGGGACAAAAGAAAAAAACGACACGCCGAGCTACATGGCAAGAGTCCTCAAATCGCGGACTTCGTAGGTAAAAAAACTTCCGCCATTCCTACGGAAATTTGGGTACGCAGGTTTTTTTTTTAGCGGATCTGCAATCGCCTTAGGAAAAAGAAAAACTTCGCGAAATAATCGGATATGACCTCTCACGGCTACGTGGGCACTCTTTCACGCATTTTCCTTAATGAAAAATTCATTAGTACTAAA
>WURS02064533.1:0-10593 GCA_011762765.2 Rhinocypha anisoptera | reverse complement strand
TAAAGGAACTGTCGTGAAATGGGAGAGGGGGTGGGTGGGGGGGGGGGGGTGGATAAGGCAACGGGGTGGCGAGGGATGATACAGGGTGCACATAACAAACGGCATGGGGGGGAGGAGTCTTTTTCATTCGTCCCGCATGACCGGTACTTTATAATATTAGTTACGGTACGCATCCCATAATTTGTTTAAAACACCGCCTCACTTGTAAAAACGACAGTACGAGGGAACGCCCATTTCTGAATACCCTGGAAAAAAAACCCGACACGACTCGTTTGAATCGACTTTGCGAAAGTGCGACCGGAAACGCCACGAGAAAAGGGAGGAACGTGCGAGATTTTCAATGACGGAGCGCAATGAGCAAAAATAAGCGACGAAAATTAACGGAGGCACGACAGATTCATTTACGGAACGAAGTTTACGAGCGGTGACGGTAGTAAATATTTGGCGGTGCGCATTACTGATTAGAAAATCCAATGGGAAACAGATGGACCGGAGAAAACCTGTAGATTCGACTTGTTAAGTCGCCGCAGACAACAGGGCTGCACACATTAACGCATTTACACATGGATGGTCTACGAAAAAAATAATATTCCCATTCTTATCTCGACAAGCTAATCACAGTTCTATCTAGTCAGTTGGTAAAACTCACTTAATCCCCGCTCCCCTAACTACCGCGCCCGCGAGAGAGGACCCTTCCTACTTCCTTACTTCCCCCCATCCCCATTAGGGTCTAGAATTGTTCCCACGGGTAAAGGAGTTAGTCATGCGTGAAATTATGTTGACAATTTAGAAGGAGAAGAGCTCTCGTTTGGACCTTGCATATTGTGACAGCATTTGTAGTTGTTTTCATGCATGTTTGTAGTGAGAAATCTAACATATTTTTTTTGCATGCGGGGTGCTTCAATCTGAGTGCAATGTGTCTCTTAGCATTTGCAAGTAAATGTGAATGTTTGGTGGTGGATCAACCCTTTACAACACACCCTTTCGGCGGTTTGCAGGTTGATGCTTAGAAGTAGAAGTAGGGCCTACACAAAAATCAAAAATAATTCCCGAATGGATAACTTTTTGAGGTAACTGTAGTTATTTAGATTTTCTCTGAGGGATAAAGGGTTAACCTATTGTTAACCTAATGTGACTGAAGGAAGAAACCACAATAGAAAGGGGTGACCTATAGACACCTTCTAGTGAGAAAAACCAGTTGATTAAGGTGCTAAGCACCCTAATATTAAATAAGGAGGCATATCACCGTATCGTACCGGTTTTTCCCTAGTCCCTAGTTCCAAGATGTCCCTGGTTGACCCCTTATATTCTCTATATTATGTTTCTTACTCCAATTTAATATTTTCTCTTTTTAACGCTAGGGGAATCAAAAAGTTTTTGACAAAAAATATACCTGATGACATAATAGAATTTTTTGGCTTCCAGGATTGTGGTCCGGCAATCAAAAGTTTCAATGCCTTAACAAGTATTAAAAATGAATGCCGTAAACCTTATAGGTAAGCAGTAAGATTTAATGGGTTTCAAATATCCTTCCGGAGCCAATTACAACTATCCACTGCCCTAGATTGCAAGCGCATACTTTTGACAAGGTTTCGAGACAGGACTGAAACGAAGAGCACTATAGAAAGAGGAGCCATGGTATGTGTACCAAAGTCGTGTACGGGAATCGATATGTAAACTGGCATACGTAAATACCTAAGGGTTTCGTCCCATAGAATAAGATAAGGAACTTGAGCTCAACTGACCCGTACGACATTCGCATTCTACTCTTTCAATTACTTTTCAAAGGACACCATTGCAAGGCTGCCTTATCAAAGGTTGAAGAAAATGTTGAAAATGTAAATAAAGGTCTTATCCTAAAAGTAGTTTCAAAAAAAATCATTAATTTCATGTTTGATTCATGCATTCCACGTGGATAAAAATAACTTTAGCAGACTAAATTCCATTTGCACACTGAAGGCGTCTTCGATTAATAGTAGAGTTTTAGTTAAAACTAATTATGGGTTACAAATAAACTTAAAACGACAGATGAAAATTTATTACAAATGATGATATCACAAAAAAATCAATTGGCTATACACTTTTGAAATCAAATAAAAAGTTACCCATTTATAAAAATTCTCAAACGAAAGTACTTTTATAAAATAATGTGATAATCCATTTACGAACCTGAAAGGGGTAAAGGAATTTAACGACGATCCAAAGGTCTTGTAGTTCCATAGTAGAGGATTATAGAGTGAAAATTAAACGGTTGAAATTTAAAAAAAGTACCGATGGAGATGTGAAAAACAAGAATTACAAAAAAGTGACTTTTTTCAAGTACCAAAATATGAAAGGCTTAGCGTTAGTATTAAGCGAAAATTAATTTAAAAAAAATAAAAGCGTTCGCACAAAGGAAAACGAATCCACCGGACCGGACGAGAGATCCCGGCAAGAATTTTCAAAAGGGGAAATTTTTTCGCTCGACCTTACCGTTCCTTGATTTCGTAATTACGGAGTCGATTCCATCAGGCATAACTCCTCCAGATAGGAAGGTAACTTATATTAGTTCTAATTTTAGGAATAAATAGAAAAACAATGCACGGCAATTAACTAATCCCGTCATCCAGAGAAATCCTAGTGCATGCAACGGACAAGTTACATTGCTTGCAGTTATCCATGATGCGGACGAAAAACAAGGAAACCAGACTATTTATTAGGAATAAGATCTCACTTAGGAGATGCTTA
This sequence comes from Rhinocypha anisoptera, assembly GCA_011762765.2. NCBI lineage: Eukaryota > Metazoa > Arthropoda > Insecta > Odonata > Chlorocyphidae > Rhinocypha > Rhinocypha anisoptera. The sequence continues at coordinate 7,866 of WURS02064533.1, read as the reverse complement.
CGAGGGTGGTCAGAAAAGTTTCCGACATCAACGTGAAGATGGCAGCACTCGTAAATAAATGCTAGTGCTTTTCGTTGTTCATCTGTTGACAGTTACTCACCAAAGTTTCAGCCATTTTTGACGCGCAGTTGTTATGTAACAGTCGTTTGAGTGAGTTGATGTGAGTGTTTTTGAGAAAATGGACAAAATCGAGTATGGAGCTGTTATTAAATATTCATATATATCCTTTTATTATATTATTTGCATGTTAAATAAATGTAATTGAACATTGTTCCGTACGATATTCACATTGCGCTATTACCGAATGTCTGCACATTATATGTTTTCTCCTGGTGATTGCTTTTGAATGTTTGCAAGTGTTGGCATGCGTGCTTGGTGTTAACTCACTCCTTGCCACACGCCCTTGAGGCGGCTTGCGGGGTATTTCTATAGGTATAGATGTACGAGAGATCATTGACTTGCTATGAAAGTCTTGATAAGTACGATTTCTCTGGAGGACTAGAGACTACAACTAGAGTTCTGGACCAGGAGATCTAAGTAAAACTCAAGGGGCACCATTCCACCAAAATACATCGGCAATTTAACCCATCAGAGATTTTTTTACAGTATTTCGGAAAGTATTCTCTCTTGTTTCCGAAAGAAGCCACGAATTGGGTGGAGGAACTTTGAGAGTTTGGGGTCCGACAATCCTTTGGTCATCCGCCACCACCATCACCGCCGGAGTCGATCAACCCGAACGTTGGTTTAGACATGCAAGGGTGGTTTTCACCTCTTTAACAAAGCCCCATAGCGTGTGGAATTCGCAGATTCCAGTTTTCCAAAAAAAAACTCTTGAGATCCGGAAATCTGTACCACTTGGATACTACTTCTCGTCCTACGACGTTACTAGGGCTTTGAACCCCGTTCTCTCCGGTTGGTGCGCGAATGATTTCTCCATTAAGCTACCAAACCGAAAAGCACGCGTGCAAAATTTCGCCACCGCTTAAGTTTATGATTTATTATAACTGTTTAACTATAAAGGCGTGGCCTCTTCGCTGGAACCATTTTCATGTTATTTTCTACAGTTCTCTTCTGCCGAGTCCAACGTAACTTTTCATCTCCACCGCTTCGCATGTGCTGTTTAAAATCTTCATCCCTAGTCTTCCTCTACCTCTCTACCCCAACAGATTTCCCTTCCTTATACATATTAACAACAAACTTATTGTGCCAGAACACATTTACATTTACATCTACATAATACCCTGCAAGCCGCCACAAGGGCGTGTGGCAGGGGGTGAGAGAAATAATTAGGATTTAAAAGAAATTTAAATTAAGGTTTAAAAGACATTTATTTCATCTTATTTTTATTGATTAATAAAGGTTTTTATACTCGTTTATTTCACGTAGTAGTTCATTAATTTATCTCTCCCTTCAACTTATCTCTGTCATCCTCCAAATCTCTACTGCCTCTATACGGTCTCTCTCCCTATTACGCAATGTTCCTCTCATCCACAGATAAATGGTTCCCTGTCGAAGGTTTTTACAAAACTCTTTTGAATTTCTAAATTTAAGTGTGTGGCAGGGGGTGAGCCTGGCATGCATTCCCACATACATACATTAGATATAATACACATTGAAAGAAACTAATTACATTAAAAAATGTCAATGAAGAGAAATACATGCCATAGGGTACCAAATTCAATTAACATTTAATTAAAAAAGAAAAAAAATTCGAGATAAATAAAAGAACAAGCATATATTCGTACATAACTACCCTATTATCTCCGAACTTGTGACCATATTTATTTTTATCTCTAGTTGTACGCGGAAAAATATAATTATGTATAAATATAGAGAGAGCTCAATTCACTTACACATGCATAAATACTTGGAAAGAAAAAGGACACTCACAAGATTAGCTCGTACGTTTCGTCAGTAGTGCCTGCCGTCCTCAGTGACAAAGGACTATATATATATATCTGTTCAACAGTCTACCTTCCTGGTTTTATGTACATGGTTTGATCTACCATAGTATGTCGCGGCTAGAAATGCATTTTTGAGTTCTTAGCTGAAGTGATCTTCCTGAAATCTGCATAATAAGTTTAACATGTTCTCCAATCTACGCTCAGCAAATGGTTTCTGACCTAATTTCTCCAATAAGCTTGTTACACTCACTGTCACAAAATATTACACTAAATTAGGAGGACTTAGAGCTCTTCTCTACTGAACGGAGGACCCTGGTTCAAGTCCCTCTGGACACCTCCAACTAGAAGCCGAGAGTGACCTCATGGGAAAAACCACAGGTGGCACAGGGAAAGGACCTGGTCCCTCTATCCCGATGAGTGAATTTTCACACGCCCTTGGGCTCAGTACTGCTATAGTTGAGTTCTATCCTCACCTGCCAAACCTACCTTACTTTGCATGCTGTGGTATCAAATATAGACCCATTATCACAATAGGTAACAATGAATTAATAGGCAACAATTAATACGAGGTATATTGACAACAATATGTAACAAGTTAAACATATTTTTGTATATCTTGTAGAAAGCTGAGATGAAGGAAATTTCGTACCTGTGGTTTACTGAGCTCACGAAGGTCTTCCTTATTTCCTTGATTTTCGATAATTTGGCACCTGTAATCCTTATTGAACTGGGGCATTGCACCCACAGACAACATAGTTATTAGTCATCATTGCCATCGCCTTTGCTGCACTTCTTCTTTCTAATGAACTCCCCATTTCCTCATCGGTATCATTTTCTCCATTGTACTCTGACATTTTATCCTCCCCTTCCCTCTTGTCGTCACCCAGACACAATAGCTCAACGGAAAGTCTCGAATGCCTCACAATCCCTTTTTAAGACCTTGGTGGTCGTGTTCATTTTTAAATATTTGCTCTCTTCTTCCTTTGGGGAGCGTAGCATTTTTCTCTGCTCTGTTTATTCTCCCTGCCAATCACTCCGGGCTTCCGCTTGCGTCGCCCTGACGTCTGCCCAAATAGCTGGTGCTCCCCCCTCCTCAGCACACCTCCCCTTCTTCAACCCCTCCCCCAAACTAGATATCCCTCTCTCGCGGACCCCCCCCTCCCTCCATCCCCCTTCACCACTCGCTGGAACCCCATCCCCCACAACGTCGTGGCCTTCGAGCTATTCCTAATCAGGGACCTGCACTCATTTACCTCCGAATCGGTTGCCTGTGGTCCTGTCAATCAGTACGGTTTTATCCCTCGGGGAAAAAAGGACGATAAAAAGTCTATTTCTAAGGTTTGAACATACAGTTTTTCGTTTAGTGCTCTTAATTTTATACACATAGTGTTTTTCTAATTTCTTTCAAGGACGGGTCCCGATCGATTTTCTGAGGATACGAAATTTTTCCTATTCTCGTCCAGAGTACGTTCTTCAAAATTCGAACTCTCTGACGAAAACGATCCTCTTAGAAGCAAGTTTCGTCGAGTAGAATCGATTCGGAGATACGCATGTGAAATGAGAAAAGGAGGCACTCGTGGGATACGGACTCAAGCGTGGGAACTGACTATTAAGTCGAAATGTTCTCCGTAAAGCGGTGGTTATTAAAAGCAATGGGGGATTTTTGCTATCTCCTGGGTGGATTTTAGGGGGTTTATGGAGTAGTTGAGACTATTCCTTTCATTATTCATTTTAAAATTTATCAACATTTCTAATGCTCTTAACTTTTTAATAACCTACTGTGCAAAATATGTATTCAATAAAATGAGGATATAAATACTAATGCAGCCCAAATTTAAAAAAATCAAGTTTCATGCATATATATTATTTGAGATGCAACTTACTTTTTAGTCAGACTATCTTGATATTGGGGCACTCATGTTATGAATTGTGTTGAAACGGGGGGTATTGAGAAATATCTTGAGAACCAATGCTGTAAAGTTAAAAATTTCCCCTCCTGATTCCGATACTTACGCATGACTAAAGGATACATTTTACTTATCATGTGCTTGGTGTCGTAAATGGTCGGAATTAGATAACTCTTCAACGAAGTCCTCGGTAGTATAGTGGTCAGTATCCCCGCCTGTCACGCGGGAGACCGGGGTTCGATTCCCCGCCGGGGAGGTATTTTTTTCTTCCCCTAAAATAATTCCTGGGCCTAATAAAATTACTCCTGGGCTTGATTAATCAATTTTTAACTGGTCGCGAGCAAATAAACATTTACAGCGTTAAGGAAGAGAATGTAACTCATTTAGGATACAATAAAATAATTTGTTGTTGCGATAACTGCCTATCTGTATATAATATCTGCTGAGGGGAAAACATGATTGGGAAGTTTGGGGAATGACAAATAAAAAGTTACTATGCATAATAAGCGTACTAGGGAAATGTATTGAAATGGTAGGTAATAGCGCTGTTATTTTTCATTTGTCAGTTTAAGTTATCGAGTGCAATACGTGTACACACACATAAATTATTTATCATGCAATGAAATTTTACGTAAAAACATTAATTTGTTCAAGTATAAACATATTAGGAACTTCAGAAAAAAATAAAAGAAGAGTCCAAGATATCCAGGAAAAACACTCCCCATTATAATTTGTGGAGTACCACTCCAATGGGTTACAATCAAACCAATGTGAAATAACAATATTTTCCCCCCTTTCCTTCATATTTACCTACCGCATGAATTTTAACCTATCCCAATTGGGCTAAGGTCTCCTTCCACGTATTACAGCACGGGGTTCTGGAGTTAATTTTAATAATTCCCTATAATGCCCCAGATTTTTAAAAATAGAGGTCTCTATGATCTCATTAATACGAAAACTTGTACATATATTTGTTTTTTTTGCGCATGTCAATCATAGATTAACCGGGAACGTGGATTACATAATGATTTGCTTCGATCTCGCTATAATAAGAATTAAATTTCACACTCAGGAAATAGAGATTAAAAGTACATACCTCGTTTCAGCCCTTTAACGTGCCGACCGAAGGAGAAGAGACTCTTCGAGTATCACTCACTGTTAATGGGACTTTTTAAAAACGACATAACTCCAAGCCTGTATCAGCCAATCAGGTTTAATCTTATCCGTTCAAAGTCGTATTTGTGTCAACGATATTACCCATTTTTCATTTCTCAGTGTATATTATCTTCAGCTAGTTTGGCTTAAGTTTCGAGAATGCTTTAAAAATATAAGGTGATATCAATCTTAAGATGCAGTGATGTACGCAAACATGAATATTTTTCTACGTTTTTTAATGGGTCGTCACAGGACATCAAAATTAGTTACCGAGATAATGAAATTATTTAGGAACATTTTGTTGCGTCCCTTGTTATTTTTAAGAAAGGATTTGGGTATACATAGTCACTCGTGTTCGACAAATCAAAATTCCTTCTCAGTAAGAACGTCTATCCCTAATTGGATGAAGACTCAATAGATTGAAAGATTATAAAGGGTACCAAAGTAATCAACCCAGATGACTCTTTGGCCAACTGCACCACATTCTCAGAATTTCAACTCGAGGTAGGGAATATGAGGACAAGAGAATGTCTAAATAAGTTAAATTTAAGAAAAAAATTAATAAGGATGTAGTTATCTCGGCAATGGTAATCAACTGTCGAAGTTTGAAAACCAATGTAGCTGACTTCTACCTTATGCTTCAAGGTACCGAATGCGAAGTAACTATGGGAACCGAGAGCTGGTTATAGGAATACATTGAAGATAAGAAGAAGCAGATTTTTCCAAACTGTTTCAGAATGTACATAAGGGATAGATAAAACGGAAATGGAGGAGGCGTCTTCATTGCTGTTGAGCACACTCACGGCAGCAGAACTGAATCCTTCACTTTTCTTAGTTTTAGAAGTAGAGCGATCGCGGCGTAAAGCAGCAAGGTTTAAGCTTGTCTAAGCAAGCTCCAATAAGCTTGTCACACTGCTGCGTTGGTCGTAACAACCTTTCACAAATCTAGCTGCTCTACGTTGCACTCGATCCAATTCCAACACAAAACACGACGTGTTTAAGTAGCTTGAATGTGTGTATTGCATAACCTGCGTGAAATAATTATTGAATGATTTGCATGAAAGACATTGGTTTAGTCCTAAATAATTATGCATGTGTGACTTCAAGAATGCAGGCCTGGTGATGACACGCCCTTACGGTGGCTTGCATGGTATTTCGTAGATGCAGATGTAGTTGGCAGAGGACCGAGAATTAAGTAGGGAGAAATATCTTTTGGGTGCGATCGTACGTTGCGGCGATAGCGGTCAACTATTTTTAACTCGACTAGCCTAGAGTGCCAAAGTGCATTAATGAAAGAACCTTGGACTCACCAAGCAGGTATCCAGAGATCCACGCGCCCCTGGCCGTGAAGTCTCCCTCATCTTCCGGCTGCGCCGAGTCATGGAATATCTTGGAATTAGAAAAAATTTAACACCTTTACTGGAGTCTTCGGAAGTGCATTACAATTCTTCTTTTGCGTCTTTTTTCGGGTTAGCTTTATCGGACTTGCCTGTCAAAAAAGAACGAAAAAACACATTCAGCCTAGAACTGTGTGAAGGCGCAGACAATCCCCATCTACATATAGGCACATATCCAAAAAACAAGGGCATGTGACAGGTGATGACTTAATACCAAGAATGCATCCCCGCGTGCACAAATTCAGAAGCATTCACCAAGCAAGCCTTTCCAAGAGGCTGTGACGGGCTGTCACGAAAATCGCAAAAAAGGTTCGAATCAGTTCGCATTGCAGGGAAACAGGTTTTTGGAATACACGGTAAGGTGATTTGTTACCCAAAATTGACGAGACTTACAAAAATATGAGAATTTCCATTAATATTTTAAAAAAAGGAATTTTGTGACGACTACAAGGTTATAAATACTGGAAAACACCCACGCTGTTTCGACCGAGTGAAAAAATTTATTTTTATTATCTATTATTTTTTCTGCGAATATAAAACTGAAAAAGCACTAAATGTTTCTCTATGAAAACCATTTTTTACGTTGTAAATAATAATGCATGTATAAAAGAATACATGTATGTTGTGACCTCACCCCCTGCCACACTCCCTTTCGGCGGTTTTCAGAGTATCTGTTATATGTAGATGGTTGAAGATCTTAAGACCGGTTCACATTGAACATAAGAACATAACTTAATGACGTAACTTAGACATAGCTTAAGCCCTAAATCTCTCACAATGGCCTATGCCTACCAAGTTAAACCAATGAGATAAAGTCATTCATTTTTTAATTTTTTAGATTTTTGAGGGTTTGGCCTTAGTCACTATCTCTGGAACCATCCTTGTAACTTAGTGATTTGGTTTTGCAGGTTGCGGATTGCTGTATCTTCTTCCTTGCCCGTGGCCCATATTGCTGTATCGTCGGCGTATTGTGCCGTGGTGACTGAGTTAGTCGTTGTCTTGTCCCTTGGCATTTCCCATCAGTATAGGGAGAATAATATTGGCGATAAAACTGTTCCTTGGGGGACTCCGGCGGTTGGGAAGAATGGCTGGGAGAGTTGGTTCTGGACTCGGGCTCTTGCGTTTCTACCTCTGAGAAATCCACTGATTGTGCGGAGCATTTTGGGTGCTATCCCCGGTGTAACGGGATTTTCTGGTGTATTTATGCATATTAATGTCTCGGTAAACAAATCTCTACAAAAAATTTACCAGAGAATAAATACTTTTTTGAACTTGAACTTGAACTTGAAATAATTGCGGTGAAGTTCGTAATTGAGTTGCGAAATAAAAATTTCATTTTTCACCAAATCAATTAACATGGACTCCATGTTTTGTTTCAGGTTTGTTTATTCTGGTACTTCACATTCTGGCCACTGCTGGAGCTAGTGTGCACGCCACGAACGCTTGTGATTGGATAACTTAAGAACTAACTCTCCGTCGTGATTGGGCAACTTAAGGACATAA
>WURS02064522.1:0-10593 GCA_011762765.2 Rhinocypha anisoptera | reverse complement strand
GTGGGAGGAAGATGAAAGAGAAGATGGAGGGGGGGGGGGGGGGAGGGGGGGGGGGGGGGGGGGGGGGGGGGGGGGGGGGGGAGGGGGTGACGAAGTGGAAGAGGACGTAATCGTGAACATCTACCGGTAAATTCCAGGGGAGGCCTATCAAGAATGGATAACAGATGATGAAATTGAAGAACCGGATGATGAACTATGATGAAGTGGATCATCGGTGTTGGAAAGCGGAATATATGGATGAGCCCGATCATAGGTGAATTACGGAAATTCGACGTTTATACTGTGGGTACAAAGGCTGGTGTCAACAGTCGTTATTTTGAAGGATGACGCGTAGTAGTCTTGAGGAAATACCTTAAAGCACCCGGAAAACCGGTCGTTTTCGGAATAAGGCTCATAGCGCATAAAGACCGCCATGAAGAAAAAATGTCCCTAACCGAAAATTATATTTTATCAAAGACGTTTACTTAAGCCTTTCTTATTTCATCGATTTTTCTCCCATTCACTCCTTATCTAGTAGTAAAGATTCCATTATGTTTTTAGGGGAATAACTGCTACATTATACAATTCTTGTCAATGTAGTTATAAACGAGGAAATAAATAGATTTTTCCCGCGTGGAAATTTTCCATGTTGGAAGAGAAATAGGAAGTAACTTGATTTTTCACAATTAGTGAAAATTTTAGCCTGGAAAACCAAGTTAATACTTCCACCTCCAATGTGGAATCAAAGGATAGTTTTCACGTGATGATGATGAAGGACAGTCTGGCGATTTAGACTGGTTTTTGATGAAACCAAATTTGGGACAACTGAGCCCCTCCTCAATAAAAATCATCCCTCTTTAAATCTGCATACGTACTTCCAACCACCTATCGTTCTATCTAAAATACACATTTCCTTCCTCCAATGCAATATTCCATGATTTAATATCTGTCCTATCAGATTCCCTCTCACAGTACGTTTACCCTAAACATTCTCTTTCGATGGGTCTCAATTGAACGATTCTTCATTGGCTATTCGTTGAAATGAGTATATCTTAATCCAACAAAGGACCCACAGCCGGTAGGGACGGTTCTCAGCAACCATTATTGATCATAGTCCTAAGTTTCTAGTCAGAAGATTGATTTTTCTATAGATGATTTATTTACAAGTTACATCACATTCGAGTTATTTTAAATTTCCATTTTGTTGGGGCATTGTGGCAATGAGGTCTGCACTTATAACTTCATCCTTAATATAATTTGAGAATAGCATTTTACTAATACATTTTCGGGGTCAGTAATTCGATGAAATTTAAAGATAAAGCATAGGAAGAAAGATATTTTCCGCTAAAGAAGTCGATGTGTCCTTCATCTGGGTACAAATTGGAAACCAAGTCGAAGATTTTACTCGAAGTAGATGGTCGTTAAGCTGTGGCCTCTCGGGAGCTTCCGCTCCAAATTAACTTCCCTGAGATTCGAAGGTTACCGTCCCTAGAACGAAATGGAATCGTTTGATGTGGGTGAAGAAGGTGAAGTGTTTATCATACTCACCACACCACTATGGCATTGGTAGCATTAAAAACAGCGAAATTCCGGCTCGGTGAAAAATTCCCATTTCCTAATCGTAGTTTCATGGCGAATAAAGGAATTAAATTTGCGGGGAAAATGGCGATTCGTGAATTATACTCCCATCTCTCCGTCTTTCTTTTTTATTTAAATTTCCTAACTCATTTATCTTTCATAATCCTAAACCCATTCGATGTAAAAATAAAACATTTACCAGAAAACTACATCCTCAGGCCCACTCTTTCTCTTTGAGACGGTAAGGTAAGAGGTACATTTTTTAATTTTCATCTTCTGAGACTTATATGGAACCTTTTTATATCTTAGTGTATTAATTCCAGGAACATTTTGATTTCAATGCAAAAATTAGGCCGACGAAGAGAGTAAAAGAATACGTTTGTAATTTATAATTTGCGTTAGATTAGAGGGCCGGCCACCTTTTAAAAGATATGTAGAGACTATAAGTTAAAAATATAATTTCTCCAAGAAGTAAAAGGAGCTAAAAATTTACCATCAAGTCAAATATTGCGAAAACGTCAAGATTAAAAAACAGATCCTACCAAGTAGATAAGATTCTAAAATTAATGTTACCATTATTATCCCTAATATTTCTAACGGTACGTGTAGCATGAAGAGGGTACGGATTAAAATGTAAATACCGTAATACTAGGATTATAAGCGCTAATTTTTTTAGATTGAGTAACTTTTACCCTAATTCGTAATTCGTACCCTAATAAGTAATCAAGCACATATTATTTTGTCAGGTTATATTCATCACCAGAGGGTGCCCATTACTACGCGGGAGTGAAGTTAACATAGGAATTATTTTAAAAAATGTCGTATGAAAACTGAGGTAAAAAGGGAAGAGAGAAAAAACATTCCATCACTACCATGGTGTGAGTATGGTCGGGAGCATGGTTGTATCTTTGTGTGCATCGCTGTTTGTATGGTTGTATGTATTGCTGTGTGATTGGTTGTGTGTGTATATGTATGTCTGTAAATACACTTCTTTTTATTATTTTATATTTACAATTTGTATGCTATAAAGCAGAGTATGTTTGTACATAGGCATCATTATTATTCTAATATATTATTTTCATTATATCAGTGTGTAATTGTATGTATATGTATGTGTATATATGTTTCTATAATAATTTACAAAATCATTACGTATTGCACACAGTAGCTACTCTATCAGTTGGTTTTCGCAGGTTTTTCTCACCCTCTTTCTTGTATGGGTGTTTTCCTGTTCAGTGGGTTTTTCGTCAAGAAAAACAGTCAACTATTCTTACGTTTTCCCCACACATTTGTAAATATATTTCTACGCGGTTAATAATTATCCTATAATCTCTGTCCTATTTTATTATTTTATTTTGTAAAAACTGTCACATTACTTTCACGCAGCATTATATTTGTGACAAGGGGTTAGGTGGAATAATCTAATAATCTCGCCTCAATAAAGACATGTTATTATTATTGGCTTACACTTAACTGAACGTTCGTCACAAATGTGGCGATTGGATTCGATGCCCTGACGTGTAATTACTGGAGGAAGCCGGTTGAGGTACGTGGGAGGTGGGATCCAGGGAGAGGGAGCGGGGGCGGGAATGGGTCACGGATGGTGCAGGCGCCTCCCAACTCACGTGCGTCCGACCTCCTCCGCGGCTGCTCAGGTTGCGTGACACCTGCGTCAGGAAAGGGTGCAGCAACTCAAAACGCGATGACCAATGGAGGCTGTCCACAATCAGGAAAACGGTTATTCCCTGAGAAACGATTAAAATAGCTTTCCTGACTATTGCACGATCGTCCGATGGAATTTCCGCCGAGCGACCGCACACGCATCCTTCTAAAAATTCTGACATTCTCCTATTGCATTCGAGAAATTGAATTTGCATCCCCATATCGCTCTTCATCATTTTTATCCAGGAAAGAGATACAACGACCGTGGGGCCAGTTTCGGAAGAAGTTCACGTTTAGATGCGGATGAGGTGAAGGTTAATCAAAACACGACGGAAACAGCGAGGCATTATCAATAGAAACAATATAATTTGTTTCCATTGATAAAATGGTATTTAATACTTTCAGCTCCCTCGAAGGATTGGAAAAAGTCTATATTATTGCTTCTTTGTGTGCATTCTACCTCAAGTTATGTCTCGCGGCTATCTTAAAATAAAACGCAAGGGATAAAACAAGATTAAATTTATCATTGAAAATAATTCGTAATAAACAGCATAAGAATGTACCTATAATACATAATCCACATCACTAGTTAAGACATATTTTTAGAGGTTCTTATGGGCCTAAACTCCCTCCTACCCTTCCTATCCTTGTATACACTTCCTCACGGTCTAAAGAGCATAATAGGTAAACCAGACTTGAAATAACGCAAAAAAATACGTAATACAAGGGGAGATTTGCAGTAGCTTGACCTCGTGGGTAGTACATGTGATCTCGATGCCAATAGGAAACATCAATTGGATAGAGGGGTGGAAATAAAAAAAGCGATATAGATGAAAAGATGCGATTAAAAAACCCTGCTTTAGACTAGCCGTTTGCTGTGAATTTCTCACATTATATCGTATTATCCGTCGATAGTGGCAGTATAGCTTGCATAAAAAGGGCAGTTTATATTACCTAAAGTTTCACAAGTTGAAGGTACAAACTCATCGAAAAAATCATTAAATTTCTTGAGCTGAATATATTTTCTACGGCGGACGTAGGATTGTCTACTTTCTTTAAATTTAAATTAAATTAATTTGACATTAAAATGAATTCATTATAGGGTTGAAGTAGAAAATTTACTCAAACTGAACTGAAGCTGAACTTTTACTCAAACCACGAGGCAAATGGGACTAGTGAGATGGACATTACTGAAAAGGATAGGCAATCGCAAGCTGTAACCCGGCCTTGAGGCAGGAGGAAAATGGTAAAATAAAAAAGTAAGATATTATTGATAGGGGGACCCTGGTGAGGTCTGGAGTTCTCTTTCATACTAAGATCAATTTACTTCTAGAAAATTAGATATAATGTCACTCATAAAAATCATGGTTATTTTCATGACTACGGGGAAGTGGAGGCGGAAAGAACACAGCCCACACAACCTAGTCTTCTTCAGAAACTCAACTTTAACTTGGAATATACTGTTTTTGACTCTACCTTATGGAAATTCATATTTAAATTTTGAAAAAAAAACACCTTGCCTTTTCCACATAAAAATGTGGAAAAGTTGAATTAAGAAGTTTTTATGTGAAAAAGACAACGTATTTTTTTCAACCTTTAACGGTGATTTTAGTTGAAAACTATTTTCAATTAATTACTGCCTTATACACGTAACATGATAATACTCGTATTAGTCATATAAACGTATGCCTAAATATTTGTCATTTTTAAAACAGGACTTTTTCATACATAATTCATCTTGCATTTGATATGTAATGGCTAATCATCAACAAGCCATTAACAACTTTGAAAGTGAATTTAGTACAGTACATTTATTACATAATATATGGCCTGTATTATGTACACTTATTAAGTAATTACTATTTAACTCGGAAATACATCAACCTAACGAGTCTAATAGTTCCGTTTCCTTCCTTTACATGTAACCAAAAAAATATCAATTAAAGTCAAAATGTTCATTCGTTTTTCATGATAGGTTTTTCAATGCCTTCAGCTTTTGCTTTCCGTGAGATTGAAGGAAGAGATCTGTAGCCAATATAATAGCCCCTCATATTTGATTTCCGTTTTCACGAATCCATTTTTCCCTTCCACTCACCTCGACGCCAATCAGTGCATTTCTGCAGGCATGCAAACTTAGTAATGACATTGAAATCTGTAAAAAGTGGGGGACATATATTTATTTGTGATATATGTTTCCGATAGGTCTGAAGTCCGATTTAAGCAGGTTATAAAACCAAACAAAAAAAGAATTTTAACAAAAAAAACCATCTCGTTATAACGTACAATATCAAAGGAAGTTAGATATTTTTACGATGATCCTTTTCAGTTCACTAGATCCGTGCCAAGAGCTTGCGAAGTTTTCTAATTAAGCGTAAATAGATGATGTTTCAAAATGACGGAAGGTGTTACGATCTTCCTGTTGTTACTTAAAAATAACTTCTTGTTTTTGGGTTATATTTTTGAACTAAGTTTTATTCTTACACCTATAAAAGGCGCCGATACTTATGTATTGTGAATTCCATAATGAATAATTTTCATGAAGTGTGTTTGTGAGACGTTTGGCGTGAAATCAGTAAAACTTTAACTTCAACACACGAATCGATTAAATAATTAAATGCGTAAAACGATAAAACAATATATTTTTCATGAATGGCTCAAATGATTGCAACAATTCGTCATTCTGTTGACAATGTCGAGGGTAGAAAATGTTAGTTTCCTTTTTTTTGACAGCCACAGTGCTATCAATCATGACTTTATACAATGTGAAACCGCAATCAACTGTCATTACCATCTTTAGGTTCTGAAACGACCCAGAGAAAATGTGAAAAAGAAGAAATGCCAAATTTTCCGTGAAAAAAATTGTCGTCTGTCTGTCGCACGGCTCTCCCACATTTGGTTCCATTATAATTCGTGCCTTTTGTTCCTAAAATAAAATGCCCTTTCTTCCTTCGCACTCACCTGATCTGACTCGTTCCCGACTTTTTTCCGCTTTCCTGATTCGAGTCAAACCGTCGGAGGATTTAACGTTGGAAAACGCAAAACAAAATTCGAAAAAAGCAGCAAAGCAATTCCATCTCCTGACTTCCAAGACTGCTTTCAGAGATGGATACATCGTTCGGGTATGTATAATAATCGGGTAGGAGATTAATTCGGGTAAAAATAAAATTGCTTTGAATAAATTTCGGTGGCGATCGGCGACGATCGTAACGATCGAGCTCACAATCCTAAAAAAAAAGACAACGACGACCTCGCGGTGGAAGATGACGTGAAAGTAAGGTAGAAGTACTAAAAATTGTAATGACAAGAACACCTAATCATCCTGGGTGGCTGTAGAGGGGACGTAGAGGAAGGAAAAGAGAAAAAATAGCAGACATACGTGGGAAAGGGATATCAAAGAAGATGGTAAAAATGTTAATTGAGACTTTCGAACGAAACACATTAGCTATGACAAAAACATATTTCAAAATCACAGGCAGTGGATAAACATGTGACCGAGCCACTGAAGATACCTGAGGGCAAAAATCCCAGGACACTAAATCCTTCTGAGGGAGCATTGGAGGGGAATTGAGTGAAAGGCATAAAGTAAAACCATCGGAGTCGAAGGGGAACAATGACTGCGATCAGTACTGAGAAACTGCACACCTTGATTGAAGAAGCGATAGAAATAATAACCAATTGAACTTAGAAGAATCAAAGGAAATATAAACGGGGAGAGCAATACTTGGGCGACTGTGTCGCTAACAGGAAAATGGTTGTAATACACGTGGAATTAAAATATTAGAAAAATAAGAGGAGCTTAATCTTTTCAGTCACGGAAGGCGCTAGTTAAATGGAAACTACGTTTACACGGTAGGATTTAATGGGAGGGAGGAGATTTTAAAATGATGATAATTATGGGTAATCTACTAATTAAGAAATTAAAAATGAAAGAAAATATATACCAGAGTAAGACATTAAATTATAAATACAAGTGACGTAATAGTAAATGAGAAGAGGTGATTAATGTTTTAAAATATATGTCGACCAATCAACATCAAAATGATATGCTGCTGATAAGTGTCATATGGTCACCGATTTATACATAAACTAATGCAATTTACTTCATTTTAAGTATAAAATAGCATTGATCCTTTTAAAGACCGTGTATTTTAAGTACCTGGGTATAAAATATAATCATTGTAATGTTAGAAATAACCCAAGTCCCTAAAATTATCCACTCGTATCTTTTAAACCTACATGATGTTGTAATTAAGTTTAGGAAAAACTGCATATTGCTAAAGAATAAAATTTTACCAAACGTTTCAAAGTATATATGTGTATGAAAAATTTTCTTTACCGAGCGATATTATTTGGTTTTAACGGGCCAAAACCTTTTTAAACATTATCTAGTCCTTAAATTTATCGCAGTTGCTGCACATTGAAGGATGGAGGGGAATAATTGAGGATAAAAAAGATTGAAGGCGAATTCCAGAGGAGGTCAAGGCCCCATGGAACGATAATGAATGACGACGGGAAAAAAATAATCCTAAAATTTCTTTATTTATATTTTTTCTATCATCCATAAAATTTTAACGTAACGACAATAAAAATTGTTGGCTTGTATTTTCTGCGGAAGTCAAGGACGAGAAAAATGGAATGGAAAAGAAAGAGTCAAAAACGTGTAGTACAGAGCTTATGGGAACGAACTCTTGAAGGAAAAAAACTACAGGAAAATTACAGATGTATTACGAAGGTCAAGAAATGGAAGACGAAAATAGAGTTGAATATGGAATGAAGAGATAGGTGGATAGTATAGCTTGGACTGCTGGTAACCAATCTCCTGATTGACCCACTATGAATATGGTGTGCTACTAAATATCAAATTTCAAAATAGGTACATCTTGATAAAGTATTTCCAATTTAACACGTTACTGCGTGTTGTAATGCGTTAAAATTTATTTCGACTTTTGATGACACGCTACACATCAAAGATTTTTTTAAATAGTTTATTTTTTATAGGCTGAGCTCTTTCAGATATAAAATAATATCAATTAACTGAAAATACTAGGGATGTCCTTGTGCTACACTCAAAATATTTATAAAATTTCACCCTTGAATCTCATGGTTTTGGAATATTTTTATTTCTCGGTCATGATTTTCCATTAAACTGTACTGAATTTTACTATCGCTTTGTGTTAGAAACCCTTTATCAACAGCGTGATATTCTGAATCACACTGACGAAGTAGTGCTGTTAACTTTCCGTTTAGTGAGAACTTAATACACCTTACCCCAAATAAGGCGGAAGGAAAATCTACATTAACATCCGGAGGTATTCTAATCCCACCAACGCAATAAACAAGCTTTTGGCAACACTCTGGAAAACATTAAAAATATCCACCCTTGAAAAACTTTTTTTATTTCGCTCTCGTGTTTATGCAACCGAAAAATGTGACGAAGTTTGGCAAACCAAGGTCTGAGAACCAAATGTTGAAGTGGAGTTCTCAATAAAAGAGAAGTGTGTTCGCAACGGACTATGCCTACAATGAAAAGTCAGAATAGTGTTACAATGTTCGGGATCATATATCTGCATTACACTTGACCACCGTTTTGATATATTTTTTACTGAACATTCTTTGATCGCATAACTTAAAGTGCGAAAAGAAAACAAAGTTTTTTTGGTCTTTCAAAATATTATTTTAACCAATCAATCTGGATTAGTGGAGTGGTGAACCAAGATGGAGTAGTGAAATCAACCAATCTTCGGATTAAATAAATGAAGACTGAATGAGTATTTAATAGCATATTTTACGTTCAAAGCAGGACAGTAGAAGCACCGAGAAGAGTAATTTATTTATTAATATTACACTACAATAGGCCAATGCCTGATGGTAATGTCGACCCAGGATTTAAACATATTTACGAGATATTTCCCTTCATACAGTAAATTTTAATAACCTCCGATTAAATATTTTGTGGCTGTCGGGGAAAAGGTTAGAGACCTCTTAAGGTAAGCCGTTCCAATCCTCAACGGAACGATTTAGGAAAGAATATTTAGCTCAATCACTTCTCTGCCTTCTTGTCTTAATTTTAAATTTGTGATCATTCTTTCCTTTGAAGGTGGGGTTTTCGAGACGTTTGATAATTACCTCCCAACCCTAGCTGCCCGTATACAATCGTATGTATGCCTAATAGAGATTCCCCAATCGTATAGATGTTCTGTGCTGTTGTCTCCCAGCTCAAACATTTGATCATAATTAATCAATAATCATAAATGATTTTGTGTTATGATCGTTCCTCAAGGAACGATCATAACCAAAAAATCTAGCCTCCCAGGCAGAAAACAAACTGGGGTAAATATTCATGGTTCAACAGAGGTGTTGAAGACTGGAACCTTGTGGGGAAAAGCATTTTAGACCCTTTCCCAAGAAATGCAAAGGTCTTCATCAAACGCCTGTAAAAATGAAATGAATTTCTTCATGATTGTATTTTTGAATTCACGGGTTCTTAAACTTTTTATTTAATTTGATTATTATTTTGTATTGCTGCTATTTTTCCCCTAACTGTTATATATTACTGTCTACTGTATGATTCTATTGTATTTTTGATCGAACTTATGAGTTGCCACCTGACCACACGGTCAACTTGTAACTTTGTAATAATAATAATACTTGTCACACTGTCGTAAAGGTTGTGCCTTTTAAGGACGAATCGAGCCGCCTTCCTTTGCAATGTCTCCAGTTTTTCTCGTGGAAGATTACCTATCGGCACCATAGGTCTAATGATTGTTTTGTACGTCAGTTTCTGAACTTTTTTTGTTCCTTTCTTTAAATTTCGCATTAAATAATAAAGGCTTCTAAAGAATTTAGAAGCTATTTTACCGATATTCTGAACCCAATCCATATCTCTGCTCAAAAATACCTACTAAAAACAAAGTATTTCAGGCTGTAGGAAGAATAATTAATAATAAACAGGATAACTTCATAATTATAGTCAGAGTGGATTTTATGTCTCTAAAATGATAGGCGACTGGATTTACTGGCATTCTCTCTCATTTTATTTGCCTTTACCCAGTCAATTATTTTAACGAAATCGCTCTGGAGAGTTATTTGGTCTTTACATCCTTTATTTTTCGATATATAAACTTTCTTTCATCGAAGGGATTAGAAGGTAAAATGCAGAGCTATATAATACAAGTAAGTGAAGACATTACAAAAATTATACATAACTGGTTCGTTTTCTTTTCTGTGTCAACTGTCTTTGCTTTTGTTTTTGTTAATATATATATATATATATATTTATTATATGTATATATATAATGAACGAACACAGAACAATGAAACATAGACACGAATAAATAAAAGACGAAACACTTTTATTTATTCTTGTCTATGTTT
>WURS02064511.1:0-10593 GCA_011762765.2 Rhinocypha anisoptera | reverse complement strand
GTCTCAAAGATAGAACTCCCATCTGTCAGCCGCAGTTTATTCCGCACAAGCTCTTCCTGCAGGAGGCCCTCGGCTATTCGCCCGATTACGACGGAGTTCTTGGTTAGGCTTAACAGTTTGTTCCTTCGAAGCAAGGAAATCATCCAGCGCAACGAGGGAATGCCTAAACCGCCATCTTTAATTGAAGCATGAAATAAGGTTGCGGGTTCAAGTCCCGCCCAGGGCATGGGTTTTGTGTTTGTCAAAGAGGGATTTTTCTACGATTTGAAAAGGTGTTAAATTACCGTAGTCGTCGGAGCACCCCATAAAAAAAATTTTATTACTAGGTATGTTATGGGCATTGTTAAATTTATTTTCCAGGCATCACACTCTTAAGCGTTCAATATATCCTGTGTTCAGGCACGTAATAATTTGCACTTTAAACTCAAAAGTATTTTTAAATCTAGGAAATCGTGTCAGAATGCTAAAGCAAATAAATAATGATGAAATTAATATAATAATGACAATTTACTGCGAAAACGTGACACTGGTGACTCTAACAAAATATCTTCAATTAAAATTAATTTGAAGTAAATGGATTGGTGAATGAATGTGAAAATAATTTTCTTCTTTCCGTATTAGGCGACCAGTAAAAGGCGTATTGATTGGCTGCGAAATACTTAGGGAGTGACCTTAAATTTGAGGTCGTCTGCTTAAAGTCTTTGGCCCAATTTAATGAATTCCCTATAGATCCCTTTTTACGGCAGTGTCGGTCTCTTTCATTGCTTATTTTCGTTCGAGTTCTTAAGTTTATTCAAGTAGTGTTGTTTAATATATCCCGTGGTAGTCTTGTTTTATTTTCCTCGTTCCAAAATATGACTTTGCTTGAGCCAAATCAGGGTAGTTTGTGTCATCCAAGTCCTGTTAATAATTTATTATCCGGGATGGAATTATACTCCTTATTCGTACGCTCCCTGAGATTTTGTGAGTATGTATCTGTTATCTTTGTCCCGCGGCCATCTTGTTTTTCTCTACTTGCAATGATATCATAAACACGCCCTGAAAGGTGTGTTTATGATATGTGGAAAAATTATTAGTTTTTTGACGTAACCAAACGCCTTTAATTTCTTAGGAACCCATTTTCGACGTCGTAACTATAATCGATAATCATACAGAGACTGAGGAAGCAGTTGGTGGATGTAATATAAAAGTGTTACAAGAAAGTTTACTGTTAAAGGAGCACCGCGTAGATGAATGCAGCACTGGCACACAGACCATTTAAGGGCCTGGATGGATCATGCACTATTAATGTATATCCTTCCAACATTGCTGTTAGTGACTTACTAACAGTCCGTTTCAAGTTCACTATTCCTCCTGCCACCTTTGCTTCAATCCAAAATATATCTTTTTGACGTCTGCATTTGATTTCTCAACCTTCCTTCACAGTGCCTTCATCTCTTGATATTTTTTCCACCTGGTTTTCCTAAAATCAATTATAGGCTAGGTAAGTTGGTGGAATATCGATATAATCCAAAATGAAAATCATTAGGTTTAATCCCACAAAATGTATTGTCACAAACTTCATCGATTTTGACCTCACCAGATCGTATTACATTATTCTACCTCTTAAGAATGACCCTGGGAGGTCAAAACCGGTAGAGTTTGTGACAATAAATTTTGTGGAATTAAACGTCTTGTAATTCATCTCGATCCGTTTAACCTATCTCATCTGTAACACTTCACACAACTTCCGTTCTATTCATTACACTCTCTTGACTCTCTTTTCGCCCAATGTAACTCCATCGCGTCCACGTATCAAAGCCCTCCAATCAACGCTAAACCTCACTCTTGAACCTTAACAGGTTCTTTCGCCTTATAATGCATATCGATAAATCCAGGATGGTTTATTTTGCTTCATTGAGTAAGCTATCGGCAAGTTAAGGCGTCCAACACATAGAAAATCGTTCTACAGATATGAGAGAGAACTCTTATTCTTGATAGAAAAGAGTTATTATAAATAAAAAGCCATTAACTCCTTTTTTATGCTTCTGAGATTAAGAAAAACGAGAGGGAAACACTATGGAATGTAGTTAATACGTCTATCAAAACGATGTAGTGTCAAAAATAATCCATAATTGATGAAAAGTATTTAAATTATATTGAAATCCACTATGGCGCTCTATTATAGTTTTTGTTCCACTTCCTAGAACATTGTTCTACAGATCTGTTAGTTGTTACATACACCGTGACTGTAAGCAGAGCACCAGAGAGTATGTCAAGCATAGTTGCAGTTTACGCCTGACTGGAGTGAGTTGCAGTGGCCATTCTTGTCATGTCATTGTAATTTTTCCTGTGCCCTTCATTTACTTCTAGTTACGATCAAAACAGATTTAGCTGTATTGAGTCAGCGCTAGTTTTTATATATACCTACGTAGGTGACCTCCACTACGTAAGCGTCGTATCCTCTTTCCCCATCGCTCATCATCGATATGTTCGAAAGCGCTCTGTCATATCTTTTTAAGATAGGCTAAAGTCATACTACATGAGAAATCTGTCACAAATGAACTAAAAGATTCAGAACAACCGAAAGTACAGCTAAATAGTGGATATTTAGCAAATAGTAGAATTTTACGTAAAATTTTAGTGTTCTTATAAGATTTCTCGATTGACACACCGGGTAGAACTGAATACGCAACAGAATGAAGTCTTCGTGTCATTTGTAGATTTCAAGAGCGATTAGGCTGAAAATAGTCACGGACTCTGATAAAAGTTTATGAAAGTGGAATAAAAATCCTATCCTAAGCCATAATATTACCTATTCCGATAGGAATAGAATCAGAATATGTGGGTCTGGAAACGGTTGTACAACCATCGACTATTATCTTTGATTTTCACATCTCATGTAGGGAGAATGTTTCATTTGGCATGTAATATGGGGGTGAACCTATATTTGGAAATATAGGAATTAATACCGAGGAATAAATTAAACACAATTCTATCAGTCTTGAGGTTGACCTAAAATCTCTGATAAGCTATGAATTGAAATTTTTAGAATTAGTAGAAGCAAAATCATGAAGAGATTGTAAAACCCTTGGATTTCAGAGTGGCTAGAAAGTATTCTTGCAATCGATTACTGAAGTAATTTGTGATAGGAGTAGAACGAAACGAATTTGTGGCCAGAAAGAAAATATTTTTTTTTAAATAAGCCATACATATTGTTATTGTAAGGAATATGAGTTAGGCGAAGACAGATTCAGTTCATGAGAAAGGTTTTTAGATAAATGGAAACAGTAACAAATGCCATCAAAGCGGATTAATGATCGGTTACTTAAGTACCAAGTAAACAATGGGCAAGGGAAACTCTGAAATATAAATTAGCTATTAACGATTCCGAAAATTTATCCCAAAGGTGAATGAATGAGTGAATTTTATGGATTCTTGGCTTTTGGTGTAGAGAAGGGTGGATTAATGTTTAGTGGACATAGATTCAATGGATGGGAAATTGGGTAAGCGAGGATATTGTGTATGGAAACTCGTGGGGAAAACTGGTAGGATACTGCTAACAATAAGGTAGTAGAAAATTATTTAACATTTTAGAGCGTATTATTCCATGAAAAACTACTATTCATCGTTCCACAATTTCACAATCACAATGAAGAAACTTTACATTCACATCCCAAAAACATATTTTTGAGGATCATTCGCATGGATAGTATAGAAAGAAGGTTATATACTATAAGAGTTTTAGTTTTTCTAAAAGATTTTCTATATATATGCTTTTATTCCTTAATGCCAGCATTCAATCACTACACAAATATTCGCTTTAATCATCTATTTCCAAATGTGACTTGCGGGACACGATTAAGGTCAACTACATATGAATGATAATTTATTTTTAGGAGTATAACCCTTGCTTTTTTTCTCTTTTGCTCAAACAAGCCAATAAATCTATACTTATACTAGTTGGTTACATAACTTTCTATACGGTACAAGTAGTCAAATTCTGTATATGTTTATCAATTTAAATAAATACGTTGTTTACAAGGATTAGTTATTTTTATTAATAGTTTACCTTACATATATATATATTGTTTTACATTTTGTGTATGCATATAAACTAACCCAAATAAATCTTATAGTACCTGCATTTTAATAGAAATAAAGATGAATAGTTGGACTGTTATTATTTCAGAGTGAGACAAAGATTTGAGAATCTCTTCTTCCACTTAACCTCATCCTTGATATTGTGAAAAGAGATAGAGAGTTGAGAAATCGTTTGTTTATCAGTGGTAAATTACATAAAAGTGGAGATAAATCGTTACTTCCGAGAATTTTAATAACGCTGCATCAACGTACATCTGAAAAGAATTGGTCGAAAGTAACGCCATTTAGCCTCGGTTGCCACAGTAGGACCGTAAAGTTTGAGATTGTACACGGGCAGCTCTTGTCTTGTGGAGGCGCTCTCTCCCTAGCCATAAACTGGAAGCAGTGATGCTGGGTGGAGAAGAATGGGGGAGTGAGATGGTGTGCTAAGGACGGAAGTGGAGGTGAAGCATTAGGGAGATGAGAAACGCCTTGGATGGAGCGAGAGGAGGGTGGTCAGGGAAGGGAGGGGGCAGAGGGAGAGAGAGAGATGGATATATGAAAGGGGGGAGGCATGGAGGAACTCGTCTCCCACTGGGGGAGAGTGGGAATGGAAATGAAGATGGAGGTGGGAAGTATGGATAAATGGGGGCGTTATAAGTTTCTGTCTTCTCGGAGATTTGAATAATTGGAGGCTGGATGAGATAAAACTGCTGAGTGCCCAAAATACACGACAGAGACTTCGCATCCACTCGTATTCTCTCGGATTCTTGTATATGTCCGTCTTAATGGAGGGGGTGTTCATATTCTATCGCAGGTTTTCTGATACGCTGTTGAAAGGGGTTTACATCTGGCCGTAGTGAATTTTGATAGATGGGCTACAGCATAAATGAAAAAATAACTTACGAATAATCAAATCATCCAACCAAAATATCCTTTTTCTTCCGAACTTTATTTGTAAAATAAACTCGTGGGTACTGTTTCTATAATTTCATCTGGCTAAAATTATCCAAAAAGTATTGGAGGCAGATGATATAAAATTTCAATTATTTTTACCTTTGAGAATTGTGTTGTAATTAATAAATAATTTTTTCTCATATTCGCAGAAAAATATAGAGTGTTCGGGGCAGACATATATGGGGTTTTAACCAGAGTAGAATCAACGCTATAGAGCCAGGTGTGATAAGGTGGAAACGATCCATAATCAAAGAAATAAGGATATTTTGCAATTTTTTGATAAACTTCTTCTTTATTTCCTACTAGTTTTGGTGTACTTCACCATTATCAAGTGGTGATGATAATTGTGTTCCCTGCACTAGATAATCTACACCGAAACTAGTCGGAAAAAAAGATGTTTTGTTTTTTTGCAAATTGCAAAATATCCTTATTTATTTGATTGAGAGTAGAATCACCTGATTATATAGAAAATTTTATAGAAATTATTTAGAAATTTATAAGTTGAAAAAAATTACACTCCGGTTATACATACATACATTAAATGGCTTTTTCCACCACATTCTACATTTGACGGACATTATTAGAAAACTTAAATAATTTTGATGTTTATACTTACGATTACTCCTTAACAAAAATTTATTTGTGATCAAAACCAAAAAACCAGATGTTTTAATGTTCAGATAAAGCCATAATTCGTCGACCAGTTCATACAGTGACACAAGTTTTAAGGCCAAACCATTGCTCTAAATAATAGATATATATTCAAGTGGAAAAATAATTATTTGCACTTGTAAAATAAATGAGTATGTAATAAATATTATATTTAAAATGTAATACCTATATTACTTAATGATTTAATATTATCCGGAAATCTATTACACAGTCTTTATATTAGAGTATATATAATAAGGATTCCAACTTTGTTTATATCTGTGGCGCTATGATCATCCGTGGCTTGTATATGTTTAAAAACCTCACTTCGCCACGTAGTAATTCCCTTAATTCATTGAGATAAAGCTCCTTTTACTTATGCCAAATGGAAAAATATATGACCTATAGTTCATGATAATATTTTGTTGGCATAAATATAATTCATATTAATTATTGGCATTGAGATGCGTTTATTTTATATATTTAAATTAATAAAATGAGGTTCTACAAAAGAATGTTGAAAATTAAAAGTAGTATTAGTAGTAGTGTTTTGTTTATAGGGTGCTTCGACGGCTTCGGTCATTTGAGTGAAAATCATATTTCAAAACACGCTAGGAGGAAATAATGTAGGTGGGTCAATGATTTCACATGAGAAACTGATAGCAAAAATGTTAGAATTTGAAGCTAGAAATTTATGAGGCTAGTAGGCAACAGGATTGCTTGAAGAGCAGCGATAGACAAATCAATCATAATGATGCAAACTTGGACGATAATCAATAAAGGAGGCTCAGAACCGTACCGAACTGTTGTATCTTCTTCATTTGATAGCCAATAAAGGAGAACCAATGAAGTCTCTGAAGGACTTAAGAAGGAGAATCTTATGATGAGAATATACTCGGATATTGAGACATTATTGTTGGTGAAAATATTATTGGAAAAAATTTTAAGAAGAATCCTATGTATAGGCTAAAGTTGGAGAATGAGGCACTGGATAATGGAGGATATTCGAGTTTAAAACTATTAAGATATGAAGAGGTGCAAGATAGTTTATATGAAAAAATAACATTTTAATTTAACATATAATAGCATTTATTTATAATTTTTAATATACATTAATATAACCATTTAAATATGTATTAGGATATTTTTATACTGAATATAACCTTATAGAAATATTCTTTTAGAATAATTACTATATCAAAATTTATTAGGATTTTAAAAAAATGAAAAAAATATGTATATATTTTAATTTTACCAGTTACGATATTTTTCCATTGCAATTTATACATAGCCTCTACGGAAAGAACCCAAGGGTTACTCGGAGTATATAAAAATGGCCTCAAGTTAATACAGCTACCAACTTTAAACTAAAGTAAAATAAAGTCTTGAATTGAGAAGGCTAACATTTTGTGGCTAGCAATTTTGTGTGGATTGTAACTACCTTAAGTAACAACCGCATTGTAATTACTGATGCGGTTAATCAAACAATCAGCTACCGTCAGCCTAATACCCGGATCGTAAGAAAATTTTATTACCTGATCGAAGTTTGAAAGAGACATGAGGAGAGTCTTTGAATGGGAATTAAAGTGGCTCACTAACTTATTAAGTCGACTATGTTCTCCAGCAACCAGCCACCCGTCAGTCATTAAGTCAAAGGGCCACGAACAAGCCTTTCTGAGCGCCTCAACGGGACAATATGAGCTCTTTAGGACGAAACTTAACTTTAAGGAAACGAAAGTCTTGAGATAGCAATGAAAGAGAAAAATATTTGAAATATCAAGGTACGAGGGTAAATGTAGAACAAGTAGAAAACTTTTCTTATAATCTGAGAGTGTAACGGCAGAGCGTTTAGAAATAGAATCATTCCTGGTGGCACTGATATTATATACTGTATCAAGGAAATCGATGAGGATATATAATGTTTACACACATATACTCGTATATTAGTATATATTCACTCACTCACTCACTCACTAACTGAACTCAATGTCAAAAAATACCGGGAACTTTTACTCAAGCTGTCGGCCAGAAATTTTCAGGAAGGATTTAAGAAAAAATTAATCCGGTGTGTATGGAAAAAAATCGGAAACTCCATGAACATTTCATGGATAAATGTAAGTTTATCAACCACCAACAAAACTAAGTTTGTTGGATCAGCTTTTACTTCTACCATGATTACTCTATCACTATCCTGTTCAAAGTTAACTACTCTCCTTCCTAAACTCTCGCTCAGAATTATGGCTACCTCACGCTGACTTACCTCCCCCCCGCTATAAATGACTCTAAAGCTATGACTCCAGTAATCTGCTGTATCCCTCCATCGTACCTCACTCAACTGTAGTGTATCTACTTTCTCCATCTCGAGTTTGACGTTATCTAACTTTCCTGACCTTAACATTGTCCTTCTCAATGTAATGTAAGTTTCATTAACCTTTTTAAATTATGAAAACATTGAGGCAGAAGCTCAGGACATGGACGAAAACACTGTAACGAACTGAAAGGCTGTAGATTCTTATTCTATCCATTCCTACTTGTTGTATAGATATTTTAATTAATATTGTTATCAAGGTATTTTGTTTTAAAGCCGAAATCCTATTTTTTAACTTTTCTTTATGCATAGTTGATATGGATGAAGTTTTGTTTCTCACGTTAGTTAAAACCGCTTAAGCGTGACGGAATTTTCCTTCAAGCCCCTTTTATAGTCCATTGCTGTTTTTTGTAGCCTTGTATATTTAAAAGCCGGAAAAATATTAGTTCTTTCCTGTTAAATCAACTTTTGTACGTATTTATGTAACTTTTTACCTATCACATTTATTACCTGTATTCTTTCTGCTGTATTTGTATGGAGAATAAGTAGGCTCCTTAACCGCCCTTAATAAATGTTCTTTTTTATATCACATAATTTTTACCCCAACCTTCTTACTAAATGCAATGCAATGTTTTTATCTATTTTATCAGTCATTATGTCATGACTTTGACAAGAATAGTCATTGCGTATTCGTTTTTGTTTCTTTTTTGGATATAAAATATTTGATTTGTAATAATTAGAGAAATTTAAATGGTGAATGTACCTACACAAAATAAAAACCCCTTGACTTGGATTTCCCGGCGGATATGCAATCCTAATTAGAAGAAAGAGAAGGAATTAATCGATAAATCCTACAATTAATTCTGACAATGGCTACGAAACCACTGAAATTTCAAATAAAAGTGAGTGTTCCGGTATTTTTGGGCAAACCTACGTTTACCTATTTTTTACGCTACTAAATTTTACGTGTTTGAGTTTGTTCATGAACATTTTTATTAGGGAAATGTTAGATCGGGTGATTCAAATACCCCGTTCAATGAAACGTCTTTCGGCTTCCTACGCCGTTATTTCTTTCCGATTTGTTGAGTAGTTATCATTATTTTTAAGTAGAGACGGATGTGGTGCGGTTGGTTGCATTGTGTTATTTTAGCCGGTGATGAATTCAACTCTTTGTGACTTACTAAAATTTTGGAGGCGCATTTATCTATATGAATTGAGGAACAGAAATCATGAAAAAGTTGTTATTTGGCTTTTTCGATGATACAATAAGCCTGACTAATATACTCTTTTCATTTGGGATTCGGTGGCGATTAGAAGGGTCAGAATCCTGGCCAATTGCAGGTTTAAAGGAGGAGGATATAACTCCAAATGGTCGTCATCTTGATTTTAGCTCATCAATTACTTTGGCGAGACGTTTGAAGTAAACTGCTGGATTTTTGTTTGTGGGAGAAGAGATATGGATGTTAATTGGTAAACATGATAGAGTGCCTTTATATTCGGAACAATGTTAGGAGATCATGGGAAAAAGTTGTTTGTAAGGTATAGACGGTCACTAGCAAACGTTCTGGTACGGGTAATTTTTTGAGCTGCAGAGGATAATATATTATTGTTGAATTATTTTTAGAGATACCTCATCACTATTACTCCATTTTAATGAAAAATTTAGGTCGCTTATGTACAATCTAAATATCCATTATATTTATAGTAGAAAAATATTAAACTTACCTTTACTTAAATCCATCAATCCGCATGCAAATCTGCAGCATTAATCACTTGCTCTCCAAAGCCTTATTTCCAACAACAATGACATGGTACTGAAACTGATGTGGGTTATCAACTTTTGTATTAAACAAAAATGACTTCGTCAACGGATCTATGCGGTGACTGAACGGTCAGTTCTACCAAATTCCTCTCCTTCACATTTCAAATTCATAATTTCCGAAAAATTTCTCTTCCTTCTTAATGAACTCGGTCCCACGAAGGGTCCCTCTCCTAATGGAATTGCCATCCTCACCCCACCTAACCCCAAGACCCTTCATA
The DNA here is from genome assembly GCA_011762765.2 of Rhinocypha anisoptera. NCBI lineage: Eukaryota > Metazoa > Arthropoda > Insecta > Odonata > Chlorocyphidae > Rhinocypha > Rhinocypha anisoptera. Next base: position 575 of record WURS02064511.1, on the reverse strand, counting down.
TTTACATGCTACGGAAATTGCATAAAAAGACGCCATATAGATCCTAGCTTTAGCTTACCAACTGAACGGGAATTCATCGACCATCACCTTTAACCAATTGTAAAGTCTCTCGCCTCACTCAACAAAGACTCCCACAACTTCCACAATCGTATCCCCCATTTCCAAAAATGGTCTCCTGAATACGGGAATAATCTACTTCTAGACATCAATTCCCCACAAAAACGTCATAAAATCCTTAAAACATTATACCTCCCGCCGCCAGAGTCCACACAATCCCTCCACCTCATATTTTTCTGCCTGGAAAATTTATTATTGAAGGAAAATGTTTCAAATTTAAAAACATATATTTATTTCCCCTCTCTAAAAGTACCAGAGGGACTAGGAAAGGCCAACGTGGTCCTAGCCTCGAGGAAGGGAAAATCCTTATGTTCACCTCCCCGTGGTAGAGAGGGGGTAACACTTGACTTAGCAGGTGGCTAACGAGCACAGGGACTGAGTTTTTTCTCCCGGGATAAGGAGATCCCCTCCTCCAAGTGCCAACGGCCTCTAAGGAGGGCGGATGAGCGGGTGGAGGT
>WURS02064500.1:0-10593 GCA_011762765.2 Rhinocypha anisoptera | reverse complement strand
GGCGTACTACATCGGCCAATGCACCACACCACTCAACATTAGAATGAACAACCACAGGGCATCCTGCCACCCCGCCTTTCCCACCTTACTCTCCTACACCACACCTCCCTGCTCTCCCCCGTCGCACCGTTTCTGTAACCTCATTTCGGATGAACTCCGGCCCCCCCCCGCCCCCCCCCCCTCCCCCCCCCCCCTCCCCCCCCCCCCCCCCCCCCCCCCCCCAACACGCTCTGGGAGGCTTTGCTTTTTTTGCAAACGGCCGTAAAGCCTTTATCTCTGGGGGTCATCAGTTCTTTTCTGATTCCCTTTGTGACTTTCCGGCTCGCGGTCTTTGTTCTCTATGGTTCTTCTTCAGGCCCACACAGTCAGTTCGAACATTACGCTCGACCGAGGTTCCTATACCATTGGGGAGTGGTCCATGAAACACATGAAATTTTAAGGTGGTATATGGGCGTGGCTATTTTAGTGCGGTCGGAGGAGAATGGAAGTACCGTCATGCTCCGCCAGGTGGTAGGGAGAGAAGGAATCGGCGTTTCCTCAACACTTTCTTGACCAATGGCAGACTCATACTCTTACCACCTTTTCGAAATCAAAATCTCCTATATCTCAGATTTCACTGTGATGTTAATTTATTATTTTTCACGTGCAAAATCTATTTTCAAAGCAAAACCCATAATCATGCTCTAAGGGGGAGATCAATGTAATTGCCCCAAACAAGAGTCCGTTGGCATTCATTTATGACTGCCCTATGTCCTCCCTAGAGAATACTGGAATGAGGAGGAGGATGTTGAATAATTTTTTTTTTTTTTATATGAAAAAAGGAAAAAAATATCATTGAGAGTATTAAAAAATAGGGGGTGGTATTAGCCTAGTAGGTAGCTTGCTGGACTACAGAACTGGAGCAACACGCAACCTCTGGTGGAAGGTAGCAGTTTAACTTTATAACTCTAATAAAGTAGTTAAAGATGTATTTATACTATGTACTTTACTTTGCTTAGAGGAACTTCTTCACAAGCTAAAGATGATATGTAAAGAGTTCCTAAAGTCAGTAAAATTATTTTAATTGAGTTTTCTCATGTTATTGTTAAAGTTAATTATGAAAACTTATGGTAAGAGTATTTTTTAATTAAAAAATTAAAGGTTTTGAAATGTTTGCACAGCAGGAGTACTTGATACTTTATTGAGAGAGGAAATTTCTTGGAACAGATAAGTTACTAAGAGAAAGACTCAGTACTTATAATATTGGTATTCCCCTGATATTCACTTTTGGATACATGTATTCCTGATGAGACAGAATTCAATGCATATGTAAATAAATTTGCAAGGTTCATTTGTGATGAAGAATTTCTATTTATTTCAGGCTGGCGCACTTGGAAAAGCACCTATGTTCAAACTCTGGAGAGGTTCCTGTTATTCTTAAGGAACTGAGAGAAGAAATGGAAACTCTCAGATCAAGACTACAGAACCCAGAGACACTGATTTTACGGAAATCTTCACAGGACAATGCAACATCTAATGCTGCCACATCCGTGGCAAAACGAAAAAAGAGGGTGACTGGAAAGCACCAGCCTTATGGCAGGCGGGATCCTGAAGCAGCCAGGCAGGTGTATCTCAAGTTCATGGATATAAGGTACATATATCCCTTAGATCCCTACTGAATCCCTTTTTGGCAGTCGTCATGCCATTACCAATCTCTTCATTCTGAGCTCTAATTCTTGCACTCATAATATTATAATCTACTCCCTCTGATATCACATCATGTTTCGATCAAACTTGATATAAATGATAAAATCTGATAGTGGTATGAATGTGTATAATTTTTACCTTTCAGGATAATACATTGCTACTACAGCAATTGCAGTGTTAGCAACTTACTATAAAATACTCTAGTAATTCAAAAATATACTCATTCTGACATACTGATATAAAATGAAGGAAACTCTATTCCTGCTGATGAGTATCAAACCAATAAATGTTTGGCATTATTTAGTCACCGAATGAGAAGAAAGAATAGCACTTTGAAAATTCCTCTTTATAACATTTTTGTCCAAACTTAGGCTTCGATGTACCATGCTTTCATCATTTGTAATTGAGTGAAAGTATTTCTAAAACATAAATTGTAGCTTTGAGATGAAAAAAATTAGTTGAAATGTAAACCATCAATAGAAAATTGCTGAGAAGTGGAATTTACTATGAATTATTTTTCATTGTGTTAACCATGTAGAATATCCTTTCAGTCCATTTAAGTCCATTGCCATTTGCTTCAGTGTGTTTTTCAATTGAGTGAGACTGTTATCTCTGATAAAATTAATTTTATCACCAAAACAACAGTGAAGGGAGTGCCTGCAATGGTGTGAGACAGTGGCTCCGGCAGGCATCCTTTGAGAGTGACTCTTGGTCAGATGAGGAACTTCTCCTGCTCCTCCAGCACATCTATGTTGACCTAGGTCTGCCATCTCGCTTTGGAATCACCATGCCCGTGCTGAGGAGGTTCCTTTTTGCAGTCTATGACAACTACAATGATGTGCCATTCCACAACTTCAGACACTGCTTCTGTGTGGCTCAAATGGTAATGACGTGGCTACAGCCACACTAATATATTTCATGGAACAATATTGACTTTCTAAATCCAAATGATGATATATCACTTTCTGCATGCACATACTGGCAAGGAGTAAGCTCTTTTATTGACATGCACCCATTGCTTACTATAGTTAAAACTGCTACCCCACTGAAAACTGTCTGCAGTAAAAGTTTAATATGCTTTAGTCGAATTATATCACAGTCTATCTCTGCTTTGTGATTTTCATCTTTCTGTAAAATAAGTCATAAATTTCTGTTGTTATTTATTAGTATCCAGTTGTAAATAAAATTTAATTTTACATTGATAATAATAATATTGTTTAAGAATGAATAATATATAATATCTAAAGTAGTTTACTTTAAAGTAAAACCTTTAAAAATAAAATAAAATTCTTTTGGACTGTTCCTACATCACTCATGTTAATTTTCTATGGAAAAAGATGTGTAGGTTTCCAAGATAGATGAAATTTTACTGCGCAAATTTTTAAAAGATAATGGAGGAATCTTCCTCAAGAAGAAACAGTTTTACTGTCAAGGTTCATATAGTTTTCAATGCTTTATTGTATTTTATTTTTGGTGGGCTCTTCTGTAAGCCATTATTAACAAAACATGCATGGATTACGTAAACCTAATATATCACTGTATCAACAGTGGTCTTGGAAGACTTCAAATAGAAATAACTTTACATCTGCCACCAAATTTTCTTTACTGCCTTAACCCTTTTAGGGTCAACCTTCTGGTGACTACAAAAAACACCAGAATTTTTTTGAGGAATTTTCTGCTTCCACATATAGATATACATATAATATACATTTATATTGATGTGTTGAAGTTATATTTTTATTTACACTCTAAACACAGGATAGGTACATTTGAAAAATATATTTTCTCTAAGCACAATTTAGGAAGAAGATATTTTTTAAAATTGGGTAGATAGATTGGCCAGCTGGCACTAAAAGAGTTAATAAAGTCAGATCTTCCAACTTTTGAAGTTTATTTGAGTTCATAAAATATGAAATAATTATCAGGCCGTAAGAGGCTAGATCAGATCATTAGGCTGATGAAGAACTGCCATTTCACTTGTGGTATAAAAAAATGCAAAGCAACAGAGATTTGTAAATGAAGACATTATCATGAAAGTCCACTCGTGGCATGTTTTTCTAAATTTCATTCCTCTATTTTATTAATGACAAATACATGGCACTTTTCCACTTCCACTTCTCAAGTTTTAAAATATTTTATTCTAAGCCAGTTTTAAAGTATTATATCACTAACTCCTGATGATAATTTAACACATCAAAACTGATCCAGAATAAAATATTTTTAACAGAGGAAAGTGCCATAACCTTGTCTTTAATATACTTGAATTCTACTACATCATCCTTGAAACAATGCAATTCATTTACTACCCAATTTCTCCTAAGAGTTTGAGGAACTTTAATCAAAAATATTATTTTTTGAGTATTTTTTCATTTATACAGCTTTGGGTTCATCAGTTGCTAATAGCCTCCCTGAACATGGATAATCATCAAAAGAAATCACAACCACATTGGAATCATCAGGACCATTCTTAATACTGTGTGATACTGCAACAGTTACTTTTTAAAACAAATTTATGATTTTCAGTTGAAGTTTTACCAATATTCAAGCAAAACTTGTCACAAACACTATGCTGGTACAAATTCATGCCATGAACATCTCAGAGCATATCCAAGAACACCTTATTAAAAATATAGTAAAAAACTATGCATAAAAATAACACTCTTTAAGCAGATAATTATTAGGTACACCATTGCTTTGTGATACCTATTGACTGGATGAGAACCACCGTAATTTGATAGATGTTGATAAATCTTTGAAGATACCATTGATGATCGCTATTTATTTATACTTTATTAAAAACTTGATGATGCAAATAATTCCTCTAATTACTCTTTCTTTCTATTTTAGATGTATGCAATGATATGTCAGGCACAACTCATGCCACGAATTGGGGAATTGGAGACATTCATCTTGATAACCTCATGTATTTGTCATGATTTGGACCATCCTGGGTATAATAATATTTATCAGGTAAAGTGATCTTTTTTATGAGACAGAATATTTTGAATTAATGCATTTTACCATCCAAGATTGAGCACATTCATGACAATAGCTAAAGATTATTTCCAAATAATCATTTTTAAAAAGCTCATCTCATAAGAATGAAATTAGTAGATTCATGTTCACATCAATTTTTGATTATTCCACACAGGGATTACCCTTAGCAGCTTTTTCTCTTCCAGTGCATTGAAAATTTCTGCACTGATCCAGTATTCTCCGGGCTTCTTTTTTACCCTCACATATTATTCATAGCTAATAGGTATATCACTAATGATGGGAAATTGTGGTATTATTTGAAGTAATTACTGTTGAACTTTTGTGAAATATCCAAATATTTTGCTATTATACCTTATTAGAGAAAGAAGATTTATTTTTAGAGATAAAGATGTATTTCATATTTCATTATTTCTACATATCTTTCACATTTTTCATACTCCATTTATTAACTGAATTAATTAAGTTCCTTGAGGTCCAATAAGGATATGTATTTAGACATATTTTGATAAGGTCCCAATCAGGTAAGTGCTTGCCACCTATCCAAAAAATTAATGTCAATGTCTTATTACTGTAATTAAATTCATTTCATCCACACAAGACTTGTTAACTTTATGTGACTTCTGTACTGGTTACTTTTTTGGTCAAAATTAAGCAAATTTACAAAAGTGGTGGAATCAGTTACCTAAGATTGGTAGCATCACTAACCATGAGAAGCAGAGTTCTTTGAATTATGCCAAATAAATTATTAACCTTTAGAAAAGCCTTATTAGTATTTTACAGACTTACAGAGTATTACAATTAAATTCACATATTTTGATAATTTTTTGAGTACCTAGCTAGAAATTTCTTGAGAAATTTTTTTATGATCTTGGATAAATAGAACATACATGTATTTTACTATGTTAAAAGATTCATGCTACTTTTTATGCCACTCTATAAACATATTTTAGATGAGTGATATTGCTTGGATGTACTATTATATAGATTACAGGTAACTTTTTTATGTATGAAATCTTGGTGGCATCACTTATAACGACTTTTCTTCTCCTATGGCTAATATTTCCGACGTCTCATTTGTTTTAATGTGTGTAATGTCTTCTATTAAGCCCTGTAAATAAGCTCTTAACATTATTTTTCCTTCTCAACAGATCAATGCAAGAACGGAGCTGGCTCTCCGATACAATGACATAAGTCCCCTGGAGAATCATCATTGTTCGGTTGCCTTTCGCATACTTGAAGAAGATCCAGACAGTGATATATTGGCAAATCTCTCGCCTACTGATTATAGGAGAGTACGAGAAGGAGTTATAAGGTGCATACTTGCTACTGACATGGCAAGGCATAATGAGATCCTTGCACAATTTAGAGAAATCATTCCTGTTTTTGATTATGGGAACCCAGCACACATAAACTTGGTAAGCCACAAAACATATATTTTTAAATTCTAAATCTGAGCAGTCAAAAACCATTTATTGTACTATACCCATACATGTATATTATCTCTTCTATAGCTGTCGATGGTTCTAATTAAAGTCGCTGATATATCCAATGAAGCACGGCCAATGAATGTCGCTGAACCGTGGTTGGACCGCCTATTGCAAGTAAGTAAAATCTGGTTGGTTAAAATATACATCATATAATATTCGCTAAGTATAACATTATGATGGCAATATTAAAAGTGACAGCTGGAATGGAGCAACATAACTTTTAAGCAGTGAAAGTGAAAAACCTATTGAGATACATAAAAAAGTGCTGCAACTATATGATGATAGTTTTTTGTTTGTAACAACAAGTGAATAGGTGACACACAAAATTCCAAAATGCTGTGACAAGTGTAACTGATGTAGCTATTTCTGGCCAACTGCAAGCTGTTTCTACACATATAGGTACCTGACATTGTTGCTGTTGGTCAACTTTCACTTGGCTGGTAGTTTATATCAATTAACAATATCAATGACCTATAATTGAAAAAGTGTCATGATAATAGGTAGTATTTAATTAATTTAAGAAATGGCATGTAGTTGGGGGATACGGAGCTTACCCAGGCAGCATTTAAAAAGATTATTTAAACATTCATAGAATCATTATTTTTTTATCATAGCATCAATAAACACTGTTTAATCCATTGTACTATCTCTGGCACTCATTATTATAGGGAAGACCAACTCAAGTTTATATGTATAAATTAAATGGTCAATGACTTTTTAACTCCCTAAAGTTGGGACGAATATGCTAAGAATTGGGCTATCTGAGATATAAAGGATTAAAAGCTTTTTTAGACTGTATGAAAACAGTTTTTAAGCTAGTATAATAAATTATAAACTTTATTTCTTCAGTTCAACCTAAAACTTGAATAGGTATTTAAGTTATGTGAAACGTATATGGAGTTGAAGATGTATCTATCATAAGTAGTGTTACAGCTCATCTTAGGGATAATCAAAAGCCTAATTTTAAGAATTTCCATTCATTTGTTACAGGAGTTCTTTTCGCAAAGTGATGCAGAGAAAATGGAAGGTCTGCCTGTGACACCTTTTATGGACAGGGAAAAAGTTACAAAGCCTTCCTCTCAGTGCTCTTTCATTGGCTATGTTCTTCTTCCCCTCTTTGAAGCACTTGGTGATCTACTTCCAGAGCTCCAGGTAATGACATGACATAAAGCATTAAAGGTAAAATCATACATCTGACTTAACCAAAATATTTAACTTTGAAAAATATCAGCTATTTTTACTTGTATTTTCATGTGAATTTTCTGGTATTCCCTAAAAGGAATTTTGATGAAATTTTCAACAGCGCTCAATAACACATACAGAAGAAATTGAATTTTGAAGAAATTGAAATTGAAGAAATTTAATTTTTTATGTCTATGAATAATACCACAAATCAAAACTCAGGAATCTATGAAAAAATTTGGATAGGTCTAATGAACAATTTTTTTATTGCAGTCTAGAAAACTGCAAGGTAAAATGCTGGATACATACTGTTTTTAAAGGCCAATTTATTTTTATTTTACCCAGGCCTATTTTGCATAGCATGAACAAAAAAATGCTATTATTTGTTTTATTAATGATCAAATCCCTCATTTTCATCACCAACAGTTGATTGTAAATTGAGATGATCAATCATGTCATTGGTAGTTACATAAATACTTTCATATGTTGGATTGTGAATCCTTATTGGCAATGGTAATTCCAATACCAGAGTTTTTTACTACTTAAGTGCATGTGAATCATATGTTTTTTTAAATTTCTGATACATGTTTGAGTGAATTTGTGACCGAGGAAAATCTTTTGATGCTGGTCCTAGTGAAAAAATGTTTATTTCAGAATTGAAAAAAGCTTAAATTCCTAAATGACATGGAAAAACTTAAGAAAAGCTTGCAAATTCTCAAACTCAAATTGCAAAAACATAACAATTGGAAATGTGTTCTGAGAGTATCAAACAGGACAAGGAAGGACCCAAGACTATGTATTCAATACTTTTCTCTGATAAAATAATTTCACATGCACCAAATAAATATTTTTGAACTCATACATTTACTAAAAATCACCTTTCTCAGAAGATTTACTGCTTGTTATAACCATAATATTATGATATATTTTCTGATTATAATGTCATGAGAGGAGGTGACATGCTATGATTTATCACCTAATTGGCACCCTGCAATTGGTCAGGTGTATCGAAATTAAGATTCTTACTGAAACACCTCATGCTCAGAATTTACTGAAAAGATACAGCTATTATTATTTTTTTACATTAAATAATTATACATAAATGTATAAAAATTGATAAATAAAGTAATAGGTTATGTTATGTTGTGTAGGCATTTAATTTTACTATTTTTTTGTTTAAAGGAGCCTGGGGTTCATTTGGGGGTAGTCGTACTTTGTTTGGACATAAATACTCTAAAAAATCCTTTATGATTGTTATGATAAATTTCAATTCTTGAGCTTTAAATATACCAGGAATAACATGTGTAATAATTTTAGGAGCTTTCCACTTACAAATTAATAGCACAATGAAATGACAGTTGCTCCTCCAGAAAAAAATCATCAATGATAATACCCTGTTCATTGAATCTTTAAACTTATTAGACACAATCATACAATTGAAATATTAAAGTTATTCCCATCTAATTATCAGCAGCCTTCATGGAGCATTTGAGCGAAACACTGTATTCATCCCTCATTTCAAAAGAAAGTAGTATGTAATTAAAAGCAGGGATAAATAATGTTTCCATACGGGTAATTGTAAGATATGATTTAAGAAAAATAAATCATTTAAGTGAAGGTGAAATCCAACAAAGGTTCAATTTCTTTTCTGAATATAATCCCAATAGGACACCTGATTGAATTAATGAAATAGTAGTGAAAACAAGATGTTCTCTGAGGGTCAAAGGGAAATTTGGGCCAAAGTCATACCAGTTATGTAAGGAAAAACTGTTCACGTCAGTATTGAGAAGATTGTCCCCATTTAGAAAATTATAAGATATCTCAGAAAGATATGGACCACGTAGGGTGATAAAAAGTAGCGGTTTAAGTATTTTTCTGTGTAAATACCAAGTCTTTCATTTCTCTACAGTGAATCATTTCCATAAAGTGATGGCTGAAAACATCAACTTTATGTATACCATGTGGGCATTGAGGCCAAGAATAAGGCAGCATAATGTGAAATAAATTGAGTGCTCTCTGTAGGACTATGAGAATGATGCCAATGTCATCACAATGGAAGTAATCATTCCATCAGGATAGGTGTGGCTATTTTTTATTATTTAGTTACCTACACACAGTATTAATCCAATTCTTCTTTCACATTATAACAAGATTAAATAACAAGGACAAAACTCATACATCCATGTCCTCGTTGGAGAATGAATCCACCTATCTGATTCAAATCTGCAACCTCCTGATTGGTAGACGAGGAAATTATCCCACTGCCACCGAGGCCAACATTTTATCCTTCGTCGTGCTGCATTAAATACTTTTAAATGCTTTTTGAGTAGCTGAATACATGTTTTTCTTAAAAATCTCTGTTTTTTTTAGGATTTGATCATAACACCAGTTCGTGAGGCTTTGGACTACTATCGTCGACTGAACGAGGCCTCAAAGGAAGAAAGGCATCGACGCAGTATGGACGCGGCCTCCGGAGGAGGGAGCTCCAAAGGGGACGTAGCGACTGGCAGCGAGGAAGGGACCGGCCAGGCCCTCCTCGACCCCCATGCCACCGGCCCCCCAGTGCACCCGGGAGGAGGTCACATCCTGACCAAATCCGGCAGTGCGCACAGCATGCGCTCCAAGAGAAGCCTCCAGTGGATGCGCTCTCACTCACACTCCCACTCAAGGTCATACGATGGCGGAGACTATGAACCAGTGCAGGCCATTGGCGAGAAGTCGAGGAGTTCAGATGGGACGGTGGAGGAGACACTTGTCGAAGTGCTCGACTCGCACAACAGGGCCATCGACGAGGAGAGGGACGAGGATGACTCAGAAGAAGAAGACGAGGACGATGAGGAGGGCGAGGAGACTGTCACGGAGGTGGAGGTCAGTGAGAAGACACTCAAATTCAAGATCTCCACAGAGGGTTCATCGGCCGTGGTCGTGCCACCCGCTGGAATGAGGAAGAGGAGAGAGTCGCGGGTGGAATCCAGGGCGAAGATAGAGTGGGATGTGGGAGATGGGGTGGTTCAAGGAGAAGAAGCGGTGGTGGCGAAGGCTGGGGGCACGCAGGACGTCCCCCAGACGGACTCCGGCCCGGTGAAAACTCAGGAGGTCCCTGAGGACACCGAAAAACATCGAGAGAATGAAAACGAAAATGTGGAGGTCAGGTCACAGCAGGGCCGACCCAAGAGAAACCACTCGATCATGTCGCGCTTGTGGCACTTCACCGAGAGGCTCTCTCTCGGCGGGGGAAGCG
>WURS02064490.1:0-10593 GCA_011762765.2 Rhinocypha anisoptera | reverse complement strand
ACATTTTTCAGATTTTGTAACTCCTTTGGAAGCTTATTATATAGTAAAAGGCCCATATGATTAGGTCCATGTGCAGTGCAGGGAAAATAATCAATTTTAATAGATAGGCATACTTAATAAATATTTAATCTTTGAAGATTAATTACTAATGTGCACATGTTTAAATAGTGATCATTGAGATCCTAACCCAAAAGTCTTTCTTTTGCATCAGATGTCTCAATTTCTACATAAAATATGATCAGTGCAGGTTATACTAAATTTTGAGATTCTGGTGTGAGAACTCAACAATTGTCACCAAACTAATATGTTATTTAGAAGTACAAGGGTGGTCTGAAAACTTTCCGACCCAACAAAGATACAAGATGTTTTTTCTGAAATTTTTTTTTATTTTTCAACATAGTCTCCTTGTAACTCTACACACTTCTTCCAGGGATCCTCCCATCTCTGTAACCCGTCCTAATAGTACTCTGCAAAATAATCGTTCACGAAGGTGATTGCCTCTTCATTTGACGAAAATCTCTGTCCTCCTAGCACAATTTTTAGACAAGGGAACAAAAAGAAGTCGCTTGGGGCTAACGTGGCACGTGGCACCCTATGTGCGGACAGCTTTCTCATGCCTAAATGTAGATTTAATATGTGACAAACACATTCACAACCTCTGCTATTTCTCTCACTTTAATTCGGCGGTCGTCTAGCACCATTTGGTGAACTTTGGCGATGTTTTCTTCGGTAGTTGCCGTTTTTGGACTTCCCAAACGTTCATCGTCTCCCCAGCTCTTACGGCCAAGTTTAAATTCAGCTGCCCAAAATTTCACTATCGTAAATGATGGTGCAGAGTCCCCATACACAGAATCCAACTCATCTTTGATTTGCGTAGGCGTATCGCCTTTCAAAAACAAATATTTAATAACAGCTCGATACTCGATTTTGTCCATTTTCACAAAAACACTCACAACAACTCACTCAAACGACTGTTACATAACAACTGCACGTCCAAAATGGCTGAAACTTTGGTGAGTTACTGTCAACAGATGAACAACGAAATTCACTAGCTTTTATTTACGAGTGCTGCCGTCTTCACGTTGAGGTCGAAAACTTTTCAGCCCACCCTCGTACAAGCAATCCGCTTTGGGCGCGTGTTTGTTCTCAGCGTTAAAAAAATAGTTTTTAGAGTTATTTACGTAACTTTTTGTTCTGAAGTGCATGATTATATCTGGAAAACATTCATTTGAAGATTTCAGAGTTTGATGCTAATTAAACCTGGTTTTCTCCACGTAATGATGCATATTTCCAGTTGAATATTCCACTACTTTTCCGTTTGAAGTCATCTGCTTCATACAACGGCGTATGTAGTTGGATAAAACGGGGTACTAAGTTGGACAAAATGGGGTAGTACCCCGTTTTATCCAACCGACTTTGAGTTGTGGTTTGAATGATTGGCTTGAATTACCACCAATGTAATCCCACACGAAACTATTGTTATTATTATGATTGTATTATTATGCCCTGAAAAGGCTTGCTCTTTCCATAGGCGCTATAATGTCTCCCTATAAAAAGAAGACATAAAGATAGTCATGGCCACAAGAAAGCATGGAAAATGTCGTAAAAAGGGAGAGAAGAAGTCAACGAAGACTGCTTTAGCACGGAACTATGAGTCACCGTCAGAAAGGGAAGATAGAAACACCGCTTGCGTTTACCTCAAAGAACGTTTTCGAATTCCAAATCGGAGGAAGGGGGGATAAATTGCTTTACGTTTAATGTATGGCCCCATGAAGAGTGCGCTGGTATTGACGAAGAATATGAAGAACCAAATAAATGTGATTTTTGTGACTGGAGTAAATATTGTTTGAAAAAAGAATATTTAGGCCAACTAGGCCTATAGATCTATTCTAAAACTTAGTACCACGTTTTATCAGACCGGTATGATAAGATAAAACGGGTTAATTGACATAAAGCAAGTTAATATTATGTCAATAAATCAATGAAAGCGGCATTTATTATTATTAAATATCTTTGTTTCGGATCATTAAAATTTTCTTTCTATTAGTCAACTTGTAGCAGAAATATAGAGCATTTTTTCATTAGAAATAAACAAAGAATAATTATTTAGTTTATGAGACATGGTGATTTGTTAGGTATCCTGTTTTGTACAACTTTATAATATTATATTTGATAAACTGAGTGACAGTGTATAATCGATTGATAAAGTGAGAGTTTATATTTGATAAACTCTCACTTTTCCTAAATATCTTACTACTAAAAACGAGCTACTGAGATGAAAAACACTTTCATCATATATATATAACCAACAATTATACTTAATAACAGGAAATATAAATCAATTTTTAAGTTACCGCGTTAATGCCTCATTTGTAAACCGTTCAAAATTGCTTCAAGTACCCCACAGCAAGGCCGTGGAAACTATCCATGACCTTGCCCCACAGCCCATCTGAACGCCATCTGTTATTCGTAATGGGACTAATAAATGCTTCGAAAATCTAAGGCATAAATACTTTCGATTTGTACTTATTTGAAAAGAAGTTAATTAATCAATAGTCAATGAACTTCTCCACGCTTCATCTTTGATTATAATTAATTGATCTTTGCATTTTTCGAAATCTCACCTCGATTTTGCTAGACAAGTTTCGCTTGTAGCATTACTAGCAAAACTACTGTCGGCCGCAAAAGTACTACTGACCACATTTAAGTGATGAAGTGATTAAATAGGTGTCTCAGGAGGAGAAGAGAGCATTGTTGTCCCCCCTTGCCAGAACATAATAGTGGCTTGCATGGTATAATGTAGATGGAGATGAGAATTTGAAATTATGAAAGTTTAAAACTGCTTATTTGTTACCTCTGAGCTAACTTAAATATGGTGTTTAAGAACTTATAATTATGGATAAAAATAGTAGTTTATAAAGCAACTAACATAAATCTATGTGAAGAACACATACAACGATGATTATAGAATGGGAATGCATGAATATGGATGATTTCCATGTAAATAAAATTTGGTGTGAAAGTTTAATAAAAACACTGAAATTTCATATAGTCAATTTAAATATGACCACAAGCAGGTTTTACTGTAGTGCAGAGGCTTAAGATGGAGCTATAGTACAGCAACTTCAACTACCTGAAGATGCTTTATTATGGTCGAACCTGGTCGTGTTCATATTAAATTTAATGTGAAAGTAGCTTGTTTTTAACCTTTCAAGATGAAATAATTCCACCAAGTGAAGCCTGAAACAATATTTCATAAATTTTGCTGACTCCAATTGACAACATTGAAAGAAGCAGTCTCGGGTGTAACTCTGTGGAAATCCTTCATCGTTGGAAAACTAGAACAATCAGAAAACTGGCCATTTCCACTTAAAATTTTTATTTTCTTGCAGAGTACCTCTCCAAGAATAGCCTTATAGTACCCAAAGGAGAAAAAGGCAACGTCATAGTGGTTAAGGAGAGAGGAAAGTACATCAGAAAGTGCAAAGATTTTCTTAATTTTGGTAATATATATTTTTGACCAAAGATCCAAGAAGGGAATACCAAAAGGAGGGTAAGAAGTCTAACTATTCATTCAACATATTATTTCCTCAGAGAAAAGTGTACAGGCTCATTCGAAAAATCGTACATCACCTAGATTCTAGAGCCTTCTGAAAATCCATAAAAATGGCATCCCTATCAGGACCATTGTATCCAGTGTCTCTGGTCCTAACCTCCAACTGTCATACAGATTAAACTCCTTATTTAGAATAGAGTTGATTATCTCAGGATTATTTAGACATTCTAAAATTTTCTCAAAGTATGGCATTAAAAATGCATATAGTTTGAGAACACACACTCCAATCTAGTGGTACTAAAAAAGTTTATCATGGTGTCATTTGATGTGGTTAACCTGTTTCCTGGTGTCCTGAAAACGGAGGCTTGGCTGAGATCATCCTGTTGAAAGCTGGTGCCCCATACCCAATGATTAGTGAAGTGTGTTCCGTACTTAAAGCACGTGTGCACCAAAGTAGTTTCCTCTTTAATTGCAAGTATTACTAGCCGATTTTTTGCCATCTCTGACTAGATCATCTTTTGCCAACCCTAACAGATACCCATATTGACTTTGAAAATAATTTGTTTTCCTCTAATCACCTCTCAGCAAAACTTTCTTCCCATTGGCAAAGATACATAAGACCACTTATTTTGCCCGTGGTCTGTAACTTCTAGAAAAATACTGCCTAACTTTGTTAAATTTCGCAGATGAATTTATAGAATTCATAACTGGAAACAGAAAGATGAGGGATTTGGAATTTCATAGACCACATCACTAAACACCCAAATACAGATTTGACTTTTCTCTCTTCAAGAAGCAGTGTTATACAGACTGCATCATTCCTGCTGGTTCCAGACATCTTTTGTCCTAAAAAAATTGCTGCCATTCACTTCATGTTGAACAGACTGCGCTTCATCCCTTTGTCAGCTGAGAATGTTAAGAACGAACTCCGAACCACAAAGATTATCTCATAGCTGAAGTGAAAGAATATTGCACTTTTTCACAAGATTCATTATTTGGTATAACACATTTCACAATAGGATTAATGCAGTTAACAATGGTTATTCAGAGTTTTTGGTGGATACCATCCGTAGAAGAAAGCTGTCCCAAATAGCTACAAATGAAACACATAGGGCACAAAAAGAGGACACATGGCAATTGTGCAGGACTCCTTCACTTGGAAATCTCTCCTTGAATGTACAATTGCTACTCCTAAAGGAGAAAATGAGAGTGGCATTCTACAATAAAACTGCAATGGGAAATCTACTCAGCTCGACCTAGGACAAGGAGGATATTGGGAAGCAAAGCAGTGTGCATTCTTCAGACCTCCAATCATGATGAAATTTACATCGGACAAACAGTAAGAAACTTTAATACCCAAGTGAAAGAGCATCATGCATTCTTCTTTCACAATGATGACATATCCCACTTTGCCTTAAAGAATGGCATTTATTTTCTAAAGGTGAAAATAACTCGATGTGTAATATCCTATTTGGAGTATTGATTTTTATTTGGCCATGGATAGAACAATTCCAACGAACATAAAATTACACCTTGATGAGTGCCTCAATATTTTGTTAGTCTCACAAACCTCATCATTCCTCTCTCCTTCACACAAATTTTTGAGAAGTATAATCTTATTTCACTGGCCTCGGTCTTTCTCAACCCTCTTTAGAAATACCCAATTTTCTGTCAAAAGTGTAAAATCATGTGAAAATAGTTCCAAATTAAATGGCATCGACACAAGTGTGCTGAGTTGATGAAGTTCTGACCTATGTCGACATATATGTAGTAATTTTACTAAGCATGGCACAAAGTAAGCTCCATACCCTCACCTATCAAACCAAAGACTGTGTTTTTTAATATACAGGTAATATAATACTGTAATTAGACATTATTTGTTTAACTCAAATCTAGTCTACAATTTATTTCACTATTCTTGTACAAATTCAATGATATTAGTCAGATCAACTAGAACTTAAAGATTATTAAAAGATTAAACTGTTCATAAAACAATAAATATTTCAGTATGCTAAGAAATAATTGTTAAAACTTTCAAGTTAAGAAAAAGTTATACTGAAGAAAGACATAGAAAAACCTTTTTGAGCAATGATGAGAGAGTCACAATGTTAAAACTTGAAAAATTCAAGTTTTGTTTCGTTCAGTCAAGTTTTGTTCTCATTCATGTTAAACCACCCCATGTTAGCCTCACTACATGGTCCGCCTTTCGTTTGGTTGCTTTGATAAATCCCATGAATTGTAGTTCTGCCACTGCCTGCATAAATCGAGCACTGAAAAATCATTAAGGAAGTATTTCCAGTGAACAACAGAGAAAAAGTACAAATTTACCTAAACATGCATGAATGGATTAATAACATCTTCCGTCACAGTAGACCATAGTGCTAAGGGTGATGTTTCTCAGACCTCCTCTACATTACATTTTTTTTAAATAGTGGGCATTCCAATGAAATATGTGACATTTCCTTCAAAAGTGAGCTTTCTTTTAAACTGTTAAACTTAATGTTGCTTTCAACCAAATACAAAACTGAATTGAATGAAAAACTATTTTGAAATATCAAGCATGCATGCAAGATAAGTAGTTGCAAATGTGTACTAATGTAATATGAACTAAATGTACAAATTTAACATACCTATGAAGAATTTGATTTTAATAACATATTAGTAAAATTGGATTTTAGTTGATACTGATAAAATTCATTCTACAATTCACCTCCCCCTATAATTCACTGAAAAATTACACTACATAGTAAAAATAAATTCCCCTATATTGAATAAAAATTCCATCAGACATTAATATTGTAATAAACGTTTACTGATGAATATTATTTTTTACTAAATGACAGAATAGCCT
Organism: Rhinocypha anisoptera; assembly: GCA_011762765.2. Lineage (NCBI taxonomy): Eukaryota > Metazoa > Arthropoda > Insecta > Odonata > Chlorocyphidae > Rhinocypha > Rhinocypha anisoptera. The sequence continues at coordinate 4,186 of WURS02064490.1, read as the reverse complement.
AAAAGTGGGTGCTGATAATAATAAACCCTTAAGAAATTCTATTTATCAATTAAATTCTCTGTATTCTCCTTCAGTATGGATATATGTATTAAATATATACTTTTGTAAAGTTATTGATCTTATTTTGCCCCTACACTGTGATTAAAAAAAGGTTCCTACAGAAGTGGCTGAGCATTGGGTCACATTAATGTTTTATAGAATCTAGAAACTAAATTCAAAGTTTAATGTCAGTGTCCCATAGTTTGGAGATAAAAGGCAGACAGCCCATGCTAGGAAGGCATTCTTCCACACAAAGGTTTTGCAAATAATATTAGCCTGGATATAAGGGAGAGGCTTACACATTAAACACTTTGAGATGGAAGTGAGACATGGCCAATTGAAGCCCCAAGGAAAAAAAGATTGGAAACCTTGGAGATATGGTTCCATGGAAGAATACTGAAAATTAAATAGGAGAGGTCAATTAACAAATGACGAGAAGTATTTCAAAATAAGAAAACAGAGGAGTATTTGAAAGAGCCAATGAAAAGAGGAGATCAGTAAAGACTTTAATGAATGGGGCCCTCTATTGGAGAGAATTCTAGAGGCAACCCAACATTAACAACAATTTATGTTTCATTCGTTCACCTTTTTCAATAGCAGTGAAAACTGACAATAGCATTGAAACATAGAATATTACAATAAGAGGGAAAAACCTGAATATTCATACAAAAAATATGCCATGTCTGCAATTAAGATGCCACATAATGTTTAAATTTTAATTGTACTTGTTTAAGGAATTCTTTTCATTTTTTTTCAAATTTCCATCCTTGAACAATGTTCAGGATTACACAAAGTCAATTAATGCTTATCCTTTCAATTTGTGCGAGGTCATGTTAGATCATTGGGAAGAGAACTTGGCTGGGAGACCTGTGTTCAAGGCCAAGTAAATTTTGCAAAGAAGAAAATGAATGAAAGAAAATTACAACTTTAGGGGAGTTAATTTGGGAAAAAAGTTCACCACAGTAATTTTTACCATGAGTGACCAGAAGTTTTCCAACCAAAGACAAGATCTAAATGCTCGCTCGTTTAAATAATAAGGGATATAACACTGGCATTTATTTGATCATTGTGTACATATATTTAACCCACCTATCAATATTGCAATAACCCTTCCATCTGTCTCCTTCAATCTCTCTCCCACTTCCCTTTCCCTCCTCCTCAAAAGATAATTCTCTTGTATGAAAGGCCTTTCTAGGTGTAGACAGGAAAAAATCTAACCTAAACTGGTGTAATCTTCACACGAAAAAGGCTTAAGCACCAAGTGAACTATCAACTATTAAAATCAACCCCAAAGAGTTGGTAAGTCACAAATTATGTAATTTTTTACATAGTTATTTTACATACAATTATGTAATAATTTACATATGTAATTTTGCCTAAGCAACTTTACAACCAGCTACCACCAGGAATTAAATATGTTAACTCACTCAATACTTTAAAAAGTTTTTATGTATTTGAATGAAAAATGATTTCATACTATCAACAAATACATCAACCCACATCGATTTTCTCCCTTGTAAATGTAAACATTTGTATATGTATTTTGTTAGTTTGAAACCCTATTCAATTACAACATGTATGATACCTTGTGTACTATATTAATGAATGTCACTCTAGTAATGTAATGCATTTTGTCAATTGGATAAATAAAGAATCGGATCTAATTTCCCATAAAGCCAAACACTAAAATGTAATGGCTTCACAAGAAACTTCCGTTATCATGTGGAATATTTCACTGCATATTCACTATGGTGCATTTTCATAGGAATCCATTTAATTATTACCTTCATCCATAAAAGAATTAGTTTCAAAATATGAACAATTGAATCATAATGGTCAAATCTGTCAGCATTATGAAGGTCATAAATTAATGATCACTTTCCATTTTGAATGAAACTCTCAATCTTACAAATACATATGTCTAGGACTTGAGAAGTATTCTACAAAGTATTACTTCTCTCTGGGAACATGGTTATATCATCAAAACATATTCAGGCCTAATTTAATAAATATGGACATAAATCATAGTGATCAAAGGATACTGCATATTCACATCAACTTGCACCTCCTTGCTGTCATCCTCATCAGAATTAACAATTGCCGAAAATGCCTGCAAATAAAAATTTTAAAGTAAGAATGACGCATTCTGTCACCAAGTTTAAATGCAGAAAAATCAATAAAAAGAAGGACAATATATAGGATATAATTCTCCAATTCATGAACCCTCGGACGACAGATATATTCTCCAATTGCTAGGAAAATCATTCGTTCTCAGAGTTATATGAAAATAAAATGACAGAATAACAAAATGTTCTACAAATAAGAAAAATGCAAAAATCTCTCCTAAAATGGAATGCCTTGGTTCACAAATGGTAAGTTACCAAGTGGCAAAATCCACCTTATGATACCACAGTTGAAACCTTTATCAACGTGCTTATTTCAATAAAAACATCAGATAAGAATAATTCATTACAATACATTCTTCAATTCCATAATATTTTCCATCTGCCTTCGCTCAGTCTGAAATGTTGGTTGCAATGTCAATGCTGCATACAACTGTACCATGCTGATATTTTCATGAAAACATACCTGGAGCCAATCATAAAGATTTATCATTCGCCCACATTCAAGGTGAAGCTTATATGCTATAGACACATCAGGCAAGGAAGGGATGATGCTTGACATCTCTGGTAATTCACAGCATTTGCACTAGAAAGGAAATACACAGTGAATCAGAATGGATAGGAAATAAATTCTGTGTATTTCTATTTAATTTTTAACTTTGTGACATCACAATGAGTTACAACACTGCAACTGTGTGAGGGATATTCAATATGGGGTATAATTAAAATGAAATATCTCATTTAACTTCTTCATTCAAATATTTCTGCACCATTCACTTGATGAAAGAATTTTCCCAGTGAAGCTCACATGAACTCACGTGATAACATGAATTACCCATAAGAAATCTTATAGTGACTGACATGACTTTGTGATATATTTTGTATCAATCTACTCCCGTAAGTTGACTTAAGTAAGGCTAAAATGATTGCCTTCCTCTAAAACAGCATGAAAAGTGCCATCTCCACTCTTTATAATTTCTAGGTGTGAACTTTGACAAAAATGTAAGATCATGTTATGCTAAAAGTACTCAAACCTGCTTATCCCTTCCGAATCTATTGAATCTTCGAGATTCAAGGATTCTAGCATGGGGTCGATGAAATACTGTAGTTCAATATGGTAACAATGTACTTATTGCAGAAATAATCTGAAATGTCCCTATGTTTATTCTGCCAGTCTTCTTTTCTCAATCAAATAAAAAGGTGGACAGAATATATAATTGAGTTACTCTGACGGAAAAAGTAATTTGATTTATCTAGTTAAGTATTAATGATTTAATGTATGGAACCTTTTAACGCTTTAACTGCGCAAATAAGCTGAAATAGAGCTCCCAACAGGTGCAAAAAAAAATAATTACTATTTGTTTTTATATTTGCATAATTTTATTAATTATAACTTTTTACTTAAGGAAAAAATTTTTCTACTGAAGGCAATAAAAATAAAAAGTGGACTAAAAGATGTCCGCATGCTATCTATTTGTCAAAGGAAGAACTTCTAAGCACCAATGGACTCGGAGAGTAGAAGCATAATTCAAATCGTCAATAGACGATGGGAACAGTCTGCTAAGGAGATAGCTTATAGACGATGGGAGCAGTTAAAGGGTAAATAACAAAGAGAAAAACTGATTGCCACAATTTCATTAAAGTTGAGTATTGTAATACAGAAGGAGACGTGGGCAACAGTGACGAATGTGGTTTTGTATGTTCCGTACTCATGTCAGGAGTTAATTACAGAAAAACCTCGATTAACCTGCCTAAGTGGGGCAGAGGTCAGTCGGAGAATCGGGATTTGCACTGTGGATAGAAATTCTACAAAGAAAGTTATTTTACTACTAGGAGCACAACTTACTTATCCATTTATTCAATATTGTTACTCCAACAAAAAGCTTATTTTTGCACAATTTTCACCACTCCCTGCTCCATAGACTTGTTAATATCCTCATGTCAAATGAAAACAAAATGAAAGAGTTAAACATCATAAAACAAATAGCCATCAATAACGGATATCCGAATAAATTAATCCACAC
>WURS02064479.1:0-10594 GCA_011762765.2 Rhinocypha anisoptera | reverse complement strand
AATGTGAGAGAGAGAGACTATCCGACTATACGTCATGGTAGGTGACCGCCGATTGGCTGCAAATTTAACGGTCAAAATTCTTCTTTCTATGGTCAAGGTATAGTGCATACGTTTTCAACGTATTTGTGATAAGCTCAAACTAATTTAATTAATTTACAACTACCTTACTTGAATTTGTATGCAAATGTATTTGCTTCTGCAAAGGAACTAATGCAACTTGTACTGCTATTAAATGCCATTTTGACAAATCAGTCTCATTAAAGCCGACTTCTTAGTTCAATTTCTTGTACGTTCTATGAAATTGAAGATTTATTGCAAAATTTTTCTTCGTATATACTAAAATTAAATACTCAAAACTATAAAATTTTATAAATATAAATCACAGAGCAAATATGCCATTTAATTTTATTAGCTGATACGTTAATACGTGTGCAAATAGACCTTTAGTAGGGTGAATTGGATTAAGCTGATGAAGATGTTAGAAATGAAGGGGGTACAATGAAGAGAGGGTGCGATTGATATAAATTAAAGTGTGAGATTTGGCAATGGCTGGAGTGAGTGGTTTGAAGTGGGGGAAGAGTCAGACAGGGTTTCTCGCTCCCAACGACGCTCTTTATTATTTTCGTGCAAGTCAGATTGAGGAAAGTTTGGAGGAAAGGAGGAAGGTGGAGAACATTTGGACGAAGAAGGATAAAATGTAGTAAGTTTACTCAGGATATCGTAGATGTTACCGAGGATCTTGCGAAACCTGTTGGGCAAATTGACAAAAGATTTAAAATTTTTCCTTCTCATGTGAATAGTTTCCCATTGAATGACTTTCAGATTTTGTTTCAGATTCAACTCTTAGATATTCAAAGTATCAAAGTGAATTTTTTGTGACCTTCGGAAATTCCCATCTTCTTTCGACTGTATTTCTCAGGAGTCCTAGTGCATCGTCATGTTTCGCTCACCGTCGTCAATGAAATCCAAATGTTCATTGAAGTTTAGGTGCGCGTGAACTGCATTTGATCCCAAGGATCGCACAATCATCCTTGAAATGTACCTCGTCGGCTGCTGATCAAAGAAAGTGCTCAGGCTGGGATTCGGGGGAAATATCTCTTCCGCGGCCGAAGCCGTGGCTGGGGTTGGCTGGTAGAAAGGGTGGTTGACTGAGAAACACGCCGAATGCGAGCAAAAGAGGTAAACAGAAACAGCCCTTTGAGTGGGAAGTAGCGGAGGAGCAACTTGGCGGGAACGGATTTGGCGTCGGGAAGTAGTTTTTTTTTCTTCTCTCGCGACCCGTAGTCACTAGAAAGGGAGCGCAGGGATTTCGAGCGTTCTTGCAGTTCTTCCCGGAGTTTAAGAAAAATTTTTCTTTCTGCTTTTGTTTTTTTCCTTGACACACGAAACCGTTTGAACTATTTTCCCGGATCCCTTTGAATTAAGTGGACAGTTTTGAGAGCGGGACGAAGAAATGGGCGGTGTAATCTGGAGTCTGCGATCGGGAATCCCGAAAGAGTAATGGGTGAGGGTCGGCTCCTGAATTCCATCACCGCGTGCCTTAAGACTTGAACCCAACTCAATTTCTTTTTTTTTTTGGTCGTGCTGACGCTCTGCCTTTGATCTCATTTACTCTCTAGGAGACCTTAAGTAACCAAAGATTCTCTGCGGGGCATTTTTTGAGCCATCCTATGCCATTTCGAAATTTAATGTGCTTATGAAAACTCTCAAAAGTCCTTCAGCTCCTTTGAAAGCGGATGTTTATTTTTCCCTCTCCACTCTTTTCATCCCCGGACTCTTCTGATTTTTCTCCCGTCAATTCCCAGGGGTTGTTCTCTATTAAAAATTATAAATTGAAGCTAGAATGGATTATATGAGAGGTTTTAAAAATTCTCATGTTGATTTCCACACGGAAACGGACACCTTGGGAAAGATTTTAAGAAGTTTGTTCATGCTACGTGGGGTTTTAAGTATCGATAAAATATTCTGTATGAAGAAGGAATGATTAAAACCATTTTGTCTCGTAGAAAATCCAGTGACAAGAAATGTTTATTGTTAGCTATTTTTTATACTTGAACTCGGAGTGCATACTGCGTACATTTATTTCACCAATCCAGTTATTCTTGATTAGGGAACACCATAGCAGTTCAAGTAGATATCAAAAACAGTTTTTGCTGTTACTTTTTTGTGGTGCCGTATCAATCTGGTATTCCAAATTGCGAGGGATGGAATTATGTCTTAGAAATGAGATGCATACCATGTGATAATGAGACGCTGAAGCACAGTTATATATTTATAATGGAAAGAAATTAGAGAATCACGGCCTATCATCTCTGCCTTCTCAATAATGGAGAAAAGAGTGTCTTATAATAGTTTGAATTGAATTGCTAATTCGTTTATGCTATTTCTAAAATATTTCATTGTTGTAAAACATGGTGATACTGGAATGCCGAAGTCAGAGTTCTTAGCATATCTATACGCGCGATTTCCACTTTAATCCGTTAATGTCCTTAATGTCAAATCATATGAATTACTTAAATTTATTCCTGAAATGAGGTTACAAATTAAAGAATTAAAAAGGAATACATGATTTTTAATTTAAGCAGTTGTACTTTTGCGAACATATTTCAGCCAAATGTGGCTTGCTTTTAAAGGATGAGGAAATATTCTTTCATGAAAATATGCCTCGTCATTTATAATGTAAAATTTAGAAAACTTTCTTTCAGTGATCTTTGGTATTTAAAATTTTTCTGGCGGGAATGCTTCTTACATGACTAGGTTAGAGTATGCTTATCGTAGATTTGAAGTCTAAATTGAAAATTATATTATGTATTTAAGTTATTTATATGTATTTAAATTTGATTTTATCATTTTGGTATCTTCTATCTCATCATGAGTTACGAGAGTTTCAAAATTAGGTAAATACCGCCCATTCTTTAGTAATAAGTAATCCAGTTTAAGTCGTATCATCTTGAAGTTTTTCGCAAATATGAATTGACTCCATTATCTGTAGATATTGATTTTTATGATGAATAATGTTATGCAAACAGTTAAGTCATGACCTTAAAATAACTGGATGTCAATGTTTATCCACTTCCCCAATATGTTATGAGCATTATTTAAGTCCCTGAGTGACTGGAATCGGACGTCTTTTATCATACTGACACACATGACTTCATTTAGTTCATGCCATTATTTTTAGGATCTTGCTCCTTGATAGCGTGCTGCTGATACGATATCACTTCGAAACACTAGCATCCAGGAGGGATTGAGAAGGATTTTACGAAGGAGGGGAATTTCATTGCTGTTTTCGATCCGGTAGCACAATGATAACGGCGGGAGGTAATGCAGGCATTGGGGTAGAAAAGCAGGTGCCCCGAATGAGAGCCGCTCTGGCTGTTCATCGCCCCTTCACAATTTCTACGAAATGGAGGTGTCGCTTGTTGACGCCGTGATTCGTGCTTGTAATTTAGCAATTGGTAACAATTTACTTTTTGGCTTTGTAATTTGGTTGGTTAATTTCAATTTGGTATTTTATAACTAAGAGCACCTTTCCAATTATCGTCGGACAATTATTTATCGTCGGGCAATCTCCAGTCATAGGTGAAATGTTTACTTTTAATTGCTTTTCCATGTACTGTTTATAGGGATCTTTAATATATATATATATAAATATAAAGTATAAGTGGAGATATTCCTCCGCTTTTCCCATGAGGTGCGGCTGAATGTTCAATTTTCCTCTTTTTTAATTTTTATGCGACGTTATCATGCTAATTTCTAAAACCAACAAAAGATATTTATGTGACATAATTACTTATTTTAACATTCAAAATTATACCGTAAGTTCGGTTTTACAATATGTTTTTTAATCTTCAGCAAAATATGTAAAATACTACTACTTACAAATTTAATTTGCTAAATTAATCCACTTTTCGGCTGTTTCATTGCAGAATAATTGGGAAAATATTGTATAATTAAAGAAGTTTTCATGGAAACGATGATTTTATAAAATAACAAATGATCCTTTTCATAGTAGGAAAACCTATTTTGATCAAATGAAGAAGGTTACTGTAAGTCAGAAATATGTTAGGGTAAATATTTCGTTTAGAGATATAACTTACCACCTCGAATGCCAGGCTTGAAAATACACGCTGAATGAGATTAGTTTATACAAAATATAAGAAAATTATTGAACCTCGAGTGAATTTATTAAATATTAAGAAGTATGGGATATTGAGGATAACTTGGAACTTATTTCGGATCGAGACCAGAATTTAGGTTTTGGAACTTTTACACTTCGCCTAGAAATAGAATACGATTGCACGTGCTATCTTTCAGAGAGACCTTTAGCGGAAAAGTATCAATATCAGAAATGGAAACAATTAATCAAGTCATGATGTCTACATTTCATCATTATTGTATTTTAATTTTGATTTCGGCACGAAGTAATTTTAATTGGATATTTCTTCAAAGAAAAATCTCAATTAATTTCAAACATGACTATCTTTTGTGTTAAAAATTATTATTGGCTGCTGAATATTGAATTTAACTCTGGATAAATGGAAATTATTAAATATTGAAAAGTTGTAATGGAAATAAAGTTAAATAAGAAATGATTATTCGTATTGATTTTTACTTTATGGTGACTATGAAATACTAGCATAGTAAAAATTATATTATATCGGTATAATATACTTCATGAAAAATATAAAATAAATATTACTTTTAGGTTTAAGAAATATTAGGTTTTTCAAAATTATATTTAATTTTATCAAGAACTTAATATGTACTTGAGTTAGGAGCACAGGCGTATTATCAGAACCTCTTCAATAGGGATTACCAATTAAATAGTAAAAGTATTATATGGAAATTTCTCTGAATTAAGGAGCAATATTACGTTTTTTTTCATAGATTTTCAGTTCCCAATATTTATACCCCTACTCTCTCCATATCATTATATCATGAACCATAGTTTAAATAACGTTAATAGTAAATAAATGATATAGAGGACAAAAACACATTGATTCATCCATACTGTTTACATTCCTCAGTTACTGTTAATTTGAATTCCTAAACATATTCCATTGTTCTGTTATTTAATTTCTTCTGAATACATACTAACTGCTATAATATTATAGTGATATTTATTTTATCGGAAATATTGAGTCTCTAATAAAATTTAGAGGCTTGATACATATTTAATAAATATCCTGCCGATAATATTGGTGATATAATGTTTGAAGTAGTTTGAGTGTTTGAAACCCCATTAATAATTTCCACGTCATTTTTTAGGATACAGGAGCATGCATATTATTTTATAAATATAACTGCTTTATTATTGGAAGGTTATCGCATTAATTTGCTAGCATTTGACAGGTGATATTTTCATTCATTGGAATAATTTCACATTTGCTATCTAGTGATTTGACATTACATACATTTACGATTGCTGGCATTTTTAAAGGCAGGATATGAATTATATAAAATAAACGGTAAATCGAGGATGATTTTTAATTCAAATAATCCGAAGTAAATTCAATAAGATTAAAATACTAACACTGAGAAGTACACTTTTGCACTTTTTCAGGTGTGTTACGTGACCTTAGTCACAGAGATTATTATACCCGAATAAATGAAACACCTAGTTTTTTTTTTAACGATGCAGCCTTAATAATTTAACGGAGTCTTTGAGACCTCGGACTTTCTATTCTTCTTGTGAAAGTGCTTTCCAGGAAGTTTCAACTTCACCGCTGGCATCTCACCCGGTTTATTCCTCGAGCAGTGTCTCCCCTGGCTGGCCTATTATTCCCCTGCCATCCATAAACCCATCCATCTCAATCCCTGCGTTAAAGTACACTCCAAGAGTGTCCACGGGGACGGAATAAACACAACAAAGTCGGGGGTTTGGCGAAGGTCTTCCACGATATAGATACGGGGCTTGAATCTCAGGAAGCGCGGAACAATCGCTAAGCTGAAGTTCTAAGATTTCATTAGGTTTCAGTAGAGTGAAGTCAAAAGTAATGGCTGTAAATATGTTTAGATGCTGCACGTAACTTTAGGTAACATATTGGAGCAGCTCCGGGTGATGTTAATTAATCATTCTACGAGGATTTATTTCAACAACTCGGAGTTAATTAGTTTAAATCACCAAAGGTTTAATGGAAAATGATGCGACATGTCCTTGATTACAGACATTCAGTAGAGTAATCAGATAAAGGAACATAAGGAACACAAATGGAATTACTGTTTATTAATCTAACAACTGTGATAACCTCAGTTTTAAGATCTCACTTTATGATGAAGTTTTATCTCATTAAATATATCGTATTACTTCATGTTGGATTTTTTTGTTACGTGGCCAAGGAATTAGCGTATGTTTGGCCAATTTTGATAACAATAATGATAAACATTAAGCAATAAAATAGGTAAAATTATATATAATTTAGTAAATTAGTATGGGCAGAGAAAATATCGTACTTTTAATATGACAGTTAGTTTATTTATACACGAGGTGACGCCTTAGACACAATAGCTAATATAAAGTTATTCAATTGGAACAAAAATATTTCTATCGCTATTACGATACACTCGCTAGTGAATTATGTTTTGCATATTAACGGAGAAATAAACGCATAGCCAGTTAAAATTGCAACTTATTAATCGCGTTACCAGTTTAGAGTTGAATTTCAAGGTCAGTTAACACAACTGTATCTGGCTTTCTATGTGGTCTTTAAATCGATGTACTAACAACTGCGGTCTTTCTCTTTCCTAGGTCCCATTCCCTCTAGTATGTCTTAACTTCTCCATCTGCCTTTGTTTCTTAACATTTTGTTATCTCACCATGACTATAATTCACTACTAAATTCTACGTTATCTCCCATGCCATCTTAACGCGTCTTCATGAAAAATGTCCTAACAGATTTCTTTCCCAATCCGTCTTCTTCAGCTATGTCGAATGAGTTTTTACAAACCTTCCCTACACATTTAACTCTACATCTGAGGAGTAAAAAGTGAGAATAAATTAAAATACTTAACTTACTAAAATTAAAAATGGAAACGGTAAGCTGTAAAAAATAATTGGAAACCATTTGGTGAAATAAAAGATAATAGATTTATTTTTTTCTTCGAGTCATGTGTATATTGTGTATTAGTAAAATTGTATGCAAAAGGTCTTGTGAAAAAGCAAACCTGTAAAAAACGTGTGCCTTAATAATAAGTGGCCAGTTATGAGTTTGTTGTAACAATATAGTTAACATTATGAATTTGGTATCAAAAAGTGAGAAAATGATTTTGGATACTTCGATGATGCAGAATATTCGTCTGATAAACATTCTATACCACTGCGAAATAATGTAGAACTTTTAGCCAATTTTATGAGCTTGAGTGGCCAATGACACTCAAGTTCATAAAATATCTTTAAAACAAATCATTCTGTAACCTCACTACACTTTTGCGAAAGCGTACCATTAAGTCTTCTGTTGCAAATGGCTTATATATAGACTTTTTCACCTAGAAAGAATATCAATGAATCACATACTCAGTTTGAAACTGATACTTAGACCTTGAAATACGCCGTCAACTACGGAGTCGGGAAGAGCATCATTCCTCACTGTGTGACGCTGTCTTGGAGTAATTAGAAGTGTTCAGGTTACCTAACAGAATAGAGTGCCGAGTAACGCGTTTCGCCAATAAGATTGATAACGTTTTGTAAGATTATCTTTACATCCTCCAGACTCGTGGGCATTTTTTGCAAGACCGCGCGCATTGGAGCAACTGGGGTGGGCATTAATCATTCCGGCTACAAGAGTCAACGTGATTTGCTTTCTATCCTAGACAAGCTCCGATTTGCCCCAAATCACGAAATAGTGTTCGGGAAACGTAGTTTTCCCATTTGCGCTCGCGGCGGATTCGAAAAGGGCGGAGCCTCGAAACGAAACTCGTATCCTTGTGGTCCTCGAATGACTGCACATGATTATGGCCACGTTGCTCTTTGTTCGTTGACTGCGGAATCGTCTGGGAATATCGTCTTCCGTTAATGGCGTTGAAATCAGTCGCTGAACGCATTGGAGGTGTTACACTCACATCTACATCTATATAATACCCTGCAACCCACCACAAGGGCGTGTGGCAGGGGGTGAGCTACCACCATACATTCACATGCACTCTCAATGAACATGATACATGTCATGCATTACGCACAAAAAGAAGAAACTATCATGCAAAAAACTAATACGAGAACTACAATACATGCTGGACAATGTCACACCGCTCACAACAAGCTTACACAACAACTAAAAACTGTCCTTACAAAGTGCAAGGTCAAGACGAGGAACTACATTATAAATACAAGCAAGATAATATATACACTAACTATCCTGATTACTAACTCCGGATATGTGATTATATTTATTGTGATCTGTGATTGTCACCTGTAATCACTTACCACCTGATGATTCCTTCATCCGTTCGCTATTGATTTTGAAACAAATCTCTTGTTACATTTTTGCGCCTTATTCTGACATTTCTTTAAGGGAACCAATTTTTTGTGATAAGTTTTATGGGTGTTCAGACAGGATTCCTTTAAGCCTCAAGTATGCGTACCAAGTTGACACACTATGGATTTCCTGGGGTTAGAACTGTAATATAAATGGACCCCTATCGTCAGAATTATCTATAACTGAATTTTGGTTGCTCCTCGTACTCCAGAATTGCTTTCCTTTTATTTTCCTATACGAAGCAGAGCCCACAAATACCTTAAGGTGGCTGAAATCCGGTTTTCAGGCAAAAATTTCCGGTTTTTATGTAACAGAACGTATTGCGTCGTAACAACTTGGTTGTCTTTTATAAATGAGAAGCTATAGCTTAATTGATTGATTTTAACAATACGTGAAAATACGCAAGTTTTTTTGATTCTTTAAGTCCCTATTAACTACTGAGAAAAAGAAGTTTGACCCTGATCTTTGGGTTACTTATTATAATCTGGTTTATTTAACATGTTAGAGTACCAGGATATAGTGTATTATATATTACTTCGGATGTGTTTAAACTTTTCATTGCAAAATTTTTTCCTAAATCGCAGGTATTATCATGTTTTATTTCAACAACAATTTTCAACACATAAGGGAACCGTAAGATGTTTGTTTCCGTGAGAAATATTTTTGTATTCAAAATTGCTCTGTAATACCTTGTTGCCCTCCTTATTACTGATCTTTTTGGTCGTATATCTCTTTCGCGGGATTATACAACTGAAAAATAATACCGCCTGTATTTATCTTAAGCATTTTTGTTTATAATACTTTTTCTTTCAATTATTCCAACCCAAGATGTAACGGATCTACCTATGGAGTCCAATTATTTCAAAAACATGAAAAATCGATGTGAATATATTGTAATAAGGGTACACATAATGGAAGTAAAAGATAATTTTCCACTCTAATAATGTGATTTAGTTTTTGTTGCAAGGAATTAAAGAAAGGACGAGTGAATTCCTTTTAACTTTTATTCTTTTAATTATTTAGGTCGTAGTAGTCACTAATACAAAAGTTTCTTATTCACAAATAAATGGATACGCTATAAATTAATATTTTCTATTTATTTCTGCAATATCATACTTATATGTCAACAAAATATATACAGATTTTAAAAGTATTTCTGCAGGGCTTTTCGTTATAATGTAGAGCTTCTTTGCTATTTCAGTTTCGGTTATATAGATAAATTCCTCCAACTCGCCATTTTACTGAATATTCACCATATTTTGCATATAAAATTGATCAGATGTATTCCCATTTGTCTTCGTTTGTGATAGTGTACACTACAATGGACATATCTCACCCTCTATGGCTATTTTGTCCCCTATCAAAAGGTGGCAGTAGCCTAAGAGCAATGAACGATAATCTACCAGTTAAGTTCGTCTCTAATTACCTCAAAGTTAGAACTACCTTTCCATATCTTTGCATAATCCTTCTTCAAAACTGCATATTCCCTACCAGCTATAATTCTATCTGAAATACCTCCTTTTTTCCGAGGTTTAACTCGATTATCCACATTATTCAATTCTTCATTACTGCCTTTAATAGCCCATCGACTATGAGTATCACGTCCGTAAAATTTTACCTTCCTTCTTCGAATTTCACTTGAAGCACCTCTCCTCCACTACTGTACTTAGCAATGATGCATTAGTATTCCTCTCCGTTCACTTCATCCTCTCAATCGTTTGGCAAACCCACATCTCAAAAGCTTTTGATTTGCATTTAAGGATACGGTCTCCAAGAATTAAACAGTTAAAAATGGAGAAGTATACCGATACGATGCAAATTCTCTCGAAAATAATTTGAGGAGGTTATCTCTTGTAGGAATGAATATTTCTCTTTTGATATTGGGTTGTGATCGTAGGATGAGGTAAATGCAAAACAGTTATCACTGTATTTATTTATCTGCTTCTATTATTTTTTATATTTTTTCTTATGCTAAGAGAACAAGTGATCTTGAACCAAATGCAGTCCACGGCGAACTCTGATAACATGTCGGAATCAGTCCCCAAACTTTTGCAGCCACTGATGCGATGAAACACCTCTTTCTTTGCGTCACACAGCTCCTTCCCAGATACCATATCCTT
>WURS02064459.1:0-10594 GCA_011762765.2 Rhinocypha anisoptera | reverse complement strand
ATGAAACTTGTGTTACTTCTCGACGTAATCTCCCTGCAGCCGTACACATTTTTCGCAACGTCGACGCCATGATTCTAAGGCCGCGGTGAAGGATTCTTTAGGAGTCTCTGTTCCGACCACTGGAAAATCGCTGTGACGCTGTCCATGTGCGAGGCCGAGATTGTTTTGGTTCGTCGTCACATGATGTTCTGCCTTCTTTAAACTGTCGCGCCCATTAAAGGACTTTCGACACATCCCTGACTCCATCACCGCATTTCTCCTTCAACTGGCGATGAATTTCAATCGGTGTCACACCACTAACGGTTACACGCTGGTCATATAGCGAAAACGTCGCCATTTTAAGTATCGAAAACAGTTCTCATTCTCCTC
This sequence comes from Rhinocypha anisoptera, assembly GCA_011762765.2. Lineage (NCBI taxonomy): Eukaryota > Metazoa > Arthropoda > Insecta > Odonata > Chlorocyphidae > Rhinocypha > Rhinocypha anisoptera. The sequence continues at coordinate 10,225 of WURS02064459.1, read as the reverse complement.
TAGATTGTCTGCCGCTAGAGGTTCTGTCTTTCGTACAGTGCTGCCATCTCTGTCACGCATTGGCAAAGAGTGCAAGCTCATTTTAAAACAAACAGCATGTTTCTATCTATTTCCAGTCCGGAGAAAAAAAGTTGGAGGCCTTACAACTTTAATGCACCTCGTAAATGTGAACATTAAGTATTTCTTTATAAATTGGTGACCCCCCCCCCATCATTTTATTGTTGGAATCTGACTGAAGGGAATGTAAAATATATAGACAAGTGTTTTTAATTTCGGTTAATAAAATCAGCCATACGTTTGAAAAATTTTGACATACGTTAAATCATTTGCAACTTTTTCTCGGAACGGATTACAAAGTAATTTGATGACTAACTAATATTTAATACCAATATAAGATTTATCATTCTCTTAGTTTCTTTCCCATGCCGTCCTTTAAAGCCTTAAAATCACTATGTATCATATATGCTTGATTTCTTGGCGTTAGGGCATATTATATATATTATTATGAAAAAAATTTACTTTACTTTATGTATATCAACAACTTGGTAAGCGGGAAATCAGATTTTTTTACAAATGAATAAAATTTGAGGATAAACATCTGAAAATGTCATGGTGTCGGGATACTGAGCAAATGGGAATTAAAATATTATGCAATTCCTCATTTTTTAGTTATTTTCCAGTTTCTAATTGAAAAAAATACAGCTGATTTAATATGGGCAAGGAAGACGTACATACAGGTTACTTATATTCAGATGAATTTATAATAAAAATAATTAACTCATAAATTTAACAGGCGTGTGACGTGAATCGTGTCCGTTAGTTTTTCGAATATTTCCTGAGGGCTTTTCGCTCCGTTCGCTGCCTTCATGCTCGTATAACCCCTTGTAAAATGTAAACTCTTCTCAATGGAATTCAACAACCCTGGAGGGGAGGCAGGGATCAGGAAAAACACTTCTACGGTTCCTTGAAAACGGAAATCTCAAAAAACCGTTTCGGCAACAACTCATGCCTGCTAAACCTCGTATTTCCCGAAAGACTGCGGTCTGGTGCATGCCGGGAATGCTCAGTTTCGCATTTGGGATGGAAGCAGTGGCATGCGTTTATATCACGGCGCCTCCGTCGTGATGTCTGTTGAAAAAATTCTAAGTGACCGTGAACGGAAATTGAAAAATGACGCCAATTAGGCCTCCGGACCCATAACACGCGCGCGGGGGCGCGCGCGCGCGCTTCCGTCATTAGGACGTTCGAGCCAAGCGTGCGGTTTTTTTTCTCTCTCTCTCTCTTTCTTTTCCCCCTTCCCCCCATCTCCGGACGCTACGTTTTATTTTTTGCTTCGGAAAAAAGGGGCGATCATTTATCACCCTTTAAAATTGCAGTATCACTCCGCAGATTGCTTGCAATGCGTCACCGGGGGCTAATGTGAGTGGGAGGGTGGGCCCTCTAGAAAAAAAATTAGTGCTTCTCCTCATGCGTACAAGAATTTTTTTTGTGTCTAATTTCAGATATATTTCCACCGGTTGGATTTGGTACGTCGGCGACGATTGTGATTGGGTAGGGGGTCGGGTCTACTCTGGCCGCGCTCCATTGCGCCCCGTAAACCGGGTTCGGGAGTGGAATGCGGCTCTCGCGGGCTTCGCATTCACCCCACCCCACGGACGTCGAAGGACAGAGAGGGAGGGGGGTGTGTTCGATCTCCTCTCCCGACGTGGCGGGAATCGCGGCCGTCGGAGAGAGAGTCGCCACTCCCTCTAGAATTTCCAGTGGAACTCTCGACATTCATATCTCTCTGGCCATCGAACCACGGCTCGCCTCACGCTCTCACCTTTCCCAAATTTTGACGCCGCTTCATGTTTTGACTGGCGGATCGGACGAGAGCCCGATAGCCGAGGAACAGGTTTGTCGAAATAACGAATGATTGCCCAAATTGTGCGTAGGCGATGCGATACGGAGATGAATTAATGACAGTTTCTCTTCCTAAATGAATAAATATGTCCGCTTTCGGGTCCATAGGAATCAGGGGAAATAAAGTTATACTGTATAATATAACTTTATCTGTTGTTTCGATCCATGAAATCCTAAAAATTTACGATAAATGGAGGAGCACTTTTCCACAAAAAATTTACTTTAATTCGTACAACAAGCGTTTCGGCTAGTTAGCCATCTTGAGGTACAAGACAAAGTCTTACAAGAAAGGTAGCCATAATATGTATTAAAAAAAGGAGTGGGGGGATAAAGAGTCAGGGAAGCAAATTAGGGGATTGGTGGGGCGAGGTAATTACGGGGAGGGATGTCAGAAGGTGGTGCGTAGAGTTAGGAGAGGGTGGGGTAGGGTTCCCGGGCGGAGGCGAGGGATGCTCGACTCACTTTGGAAAAAATCGTGGCTTCACCTTTCAAACGTCTAACTGTCGACACTTTGTTACTCATACCATTTTGCAACAAAAATTCAACCATTAGCGTTTATCACCATCAACCCCTTAGCCCAGTAACTCTTTATCCAAATAGGTATTCTGTGCCTCGACCACAATAGATAAGACGTTAGATAGAAAAACTAATAGGGGTTGAGACTTAGCACTAGGTTGGAAAGAAAAGCACTCAACCGACATTTTAATTGAAGTACGTACTTATTATGACCCAATAAATCTGTGCCTACTTTGGCGGTTTTTCCAGAAAGTATCCTTTGAAGAAAACAAGAAAATAACAGATATATCTCATTTGAAATAGAAATTTCCTGATTATATAAATAATGTAGATAAAAGTTTCTCAACATATCATGTTCTTTGGAATTAGAATACATAAGAAAGAAGAATATTTGTTCTCCAGAATACAAAGGTAATTCCATGATATGATGGCACTAATTTTTGTTTCCAGGTTGCTATTAAATGAATTTAGGTTTACCGTTGGGAATATTTAAGGATAGCAATTATTTTAAGTCAATACTCAAATGATTCATATGCAGTTACTTGTTACATGTACAGGGTAAACGTTTTTTATTTTTGTTTGATATCACATAACTAAGCATTACGATCAAGCCGCTTATTAAGCTAGTGCTTGACCTTCCATGCAAACGGTACCTTTATTTCCAACGAATTTTCAGTCCGACTAAAAGCGAAATTAAACAACTCTAAAAAACACCATGAAAAGAGCTTAATTTATTCGAGGGTGTAAATCCTCTTTGCGATCCTTTTTTTTAATTTAAATTCGGTCATAAAACACTTCACTCATTCATATGGAATAATATATCTTGTTTTTTTTTTAAAGCTGTCAAGCGCTGACGATTTAATGAATCCTAGTTCCTTCTGTAGGTATCATAATCAAGACTACTTCGAATGCACAGCAAAAAAACTCATTCACTTAATCTAGCGAAATCATTTAAGCAGAGAATTAGGTATGAATGAGAGTTTGTGATTCATTTTTATCCTCCTTTCATTGATTTTTTGATACCGACTTTTGATACGGGTTCTTTATTCCATTTTTTAATGTAGAAAAGTCAGAAATATAAAAATGTTGGAATTCTGGGAGCTTCTTTCCGGTCCGTTGCCAAAAAAGAAGTCGTATTTTTAGGTCTGGAGCCCCGTGCTGTTTATTTTTTCCTGGAAAACTGAAAGCCAATACAAAGCAGTTCTCGTTCCTCTCCTTTCTCTGGAAGATGATTGATACTGAATCGTGAGACACTCATCCATCAGCCATAAGCGTTGGAATTGATGACCCGACCCTTACAAAGCCATGCATACAGATTCATACAAATAAATATCGTGCCTACTCACCGCCATCGGGATTCATTGCTGCACTCTTACATTCCTTCTCATAGCGACGTTAGTGAGGATCGGAATCGAGATATAGGAAATCAATGTGTCTGCATGCTTGATCAAGAATCCATTTATGAATTTACGAGTGCGACACTGAAGCAGAAAGATCAGCCACCCTCAATGGAAATATGTTCCTGAGATTATTTTTGGAACGCGGAAAATGTTGGCGGCGTTTTAACGTGAAGTTGCCAGAGAGTGTGAGCTGACGGAAAATCAGAGAGGGAATTTTTCTTAATGGCCCCAGGTGTGTATGTGGGGAAGAGAATTGAGAGGAGGAGAGAGGAGAAGATTCATGTAAAGAGCTTTGTACATGGCATCACGAACGTGACGAAGCGTCGCAAGGGTGACGAAGTGCAAAGAAAAAAAATAGAACGAATGAAATGCTTCACTCGGCATCGTAATGGGCTTTAAACAAAAAACTACGTAACAACTGTTTGACTTTGGCTTTTTATTAATTTAATCATTATTATTAGTACTTCAATTCGAATATTAGTTACCGGCAACCCTCCATCCTTTCATATCTAGTGGTAACTCTTCTATTCCTTTTCAGTTCTTCTTTTTAACGTCTCTTTTAATTTGCTTTAAATATTGGTCCCTCGGCCTTCCTCTTAGGGTTTTTCCTTCTGTTATATTATTCAGGAATTCATTATGCCTTAGTGTTTGTGCTATTCACCCTTTTTTATCGTACTCAAAGTTGATTTCTCTTCTTCCGCTCTGCTGTTCACTCCCTCGTCCCTAACTGTATCCGTTTACTTGATCTTCATCTTCGTCTTCTAGCACTATTTATCTCTGGTCTGTTTTTACAATGGTCAATGTCCCTGATCCAAAGAGTGCTGTTGATTTATTTTTAGGTACGGACGATTCTTTTTCCGAGAAATATACTATTATTGCGGATGATTGGCGATTAGTTTCAATAAAAGTATATTTATTATATTTTGATCTAAATATATTTGGCCCACAAAAATATAATGCCATTTTTTTATATCACTCAGGTTCGTAGGAAAAAAATATAAAAGAATGTCAGTTGTAACTTTTTCTTGCGTCATATACTAAAAATAAGAATTATAAATTGAACCATTTGTCAAAAGGTGAAATAATCTTAGATCTAAATATATTAAAAAATAATTCTCCCCAGAAGAATGTCTCAAGGCATTTTACCGTAGTAAGTTGGCGTTAGTGCTCGCCGTGGTGCGTAGGCTCTCGTCATTGCTAGTAGTCTCGGTCTCTGTGCCTCTTTTATTTTCATGATTATTCTGGAGTGATGTATGTTGCTGGTCCAGATCTCACCAGCGTAGACCGCTATGGGGATGGTGACTCCTTTATATATTGTTTCCATTGGTTGGGCACCGTAGTTCATTCAGCAATAGTGCCTGGCAGCCTGCTGCATGCAAATCATGGTTGTGTTATGATTGCAAAATATTTTAAAAGGTTTTTTACGTTTATACGGTTTTAGTCTGATTTTATGACATGCGGCGTGTAACCCTAATTGGTGCGGCGTCTATCCTGTATATTACGGGAAAGACGCCGCGATTTAATGTTTTACAAAAACCTTTCTAACCTTTCTAAAGTGAGAGAATAATAGAAACACTGTAGAATGACCGCATCAGTTGCATGTCAAGTCAATCGATCGAGTGAATTTCTTACCCGTGGGTTGAAGAACGTTGATACGTTCACACATTTTGATTAATTACTCCCGGAGCGAAAAACGATTCAGATGATGAAAAGAAAAGCGCGTAAAAAAGTTTAATAGAAATTTGAACTACCCGTAAAAAAGAATTATAAAATGGAAATTTCGGTGTTTTATCGTTATCGGTCGAAGTGGTTCCAATGGTACTCGTGACGGCACGTCGCACATAGATCACGTGCGCATTCTCCCCTCCGGTTACGTGATCCCCTCTCATGTTTCCGCTAAAATTTCCCGTCGCTCATTTTCCCCTTAAAGGCACGTCGATTGTTTTGATAGGTTGGTGCCACACCTGTCATACATTCGCATACTTATACTAGAGGAATGGTACGATAAGACACGGTATGGGTGAATCCAAAAGAGAAAAAGAGACACGTTTTAATAATGGGTTCATATCGTATTCAAATTACTCATAATGTTGGTCATATCACTTTTCCCGATGAAATATTTGAAAAGATGGTCAAAGAGTGTAATTCGATAAGAAGAACATTTCTGCGTGTTATTTACAAATTGAAAGAGTCCGTACTATAACCTTTCTAACGTCCCAAGTAATAGATTATAAAAAAAAATTGTTATGCAAGTCCGAAATATGAATGGTCAACACAGGTTGTCTAGCTTAACTTTACCTGTTTCATGTAACCCATTATATTATTTTTTTTATATATACCGTCTCTCCCGGATTTACTATGTATTGAAAGCGTGTGTAAAGGTAGCTTAATTGGAAACAAGTAACAGCTTTATTGTGTATTGACGTTTTTCATTTATTATTTACACTAAATTTAGTTCGGAATGTTAAAAAGTGTGTTTACTTATGGACATTAATAATAATATAATCATACCTTTTTATTAAATGGGTGTAAAATGGAAAAAAAACTTTCGAACGATTTTTCCAACGGCCTATGGTTCAAGTAATTTGATTAAAAGAATTGTGGATATAGTTGGAGTGTTTAAGTGAGAGCCAGTTTGAATTAAAAATTAGAGGAGCGTAAAACACTATGATTGCAGATTCAAAGGAAAATGATTGCAGATTGGCGAACCAATATAGCTAGTTACTTAAAAAATTCTGCATCGTTGGTCGGAGTATTAGTCTATAAGTATCTCAAAAAAAATGAACTACGTTGACAGAGGGTATATGATTACAACTGTTGTTCTTAAGAGTACACAGTATTTATCCCAAGCTTAAAAAAAGAGAAACGATAATCCAAGAGAGAGACAAAGCAGAAACATCACAGAATAGGGCTGAGCTACATAAAAAGATCTTGAGACATGCAATTGTTCCCGCATCTTCCCCAACCAAAAAATCCCACGTTCTTTCCATCAGCACCACATTCTTGTATATATTACCTTTAATTCATTGTAAATACATTTTCCAAATCTTTGAAAACCGCAACAACATGAGTAAACTTCTCCGTCCATGCCCTTCAGTCATCTACAAACTTCCCGCCAATCTCTCAGGCACCGTGAAATGTACCCAGCCGTTAACAAAAAGTACGCCCCTTTCAAATCCCAATCTTTCCCCAAGCAATCACAACATTCACGCCGTAAAACGTGCTCTCCCTCTTCCTCCTCCCTTCCCTCCTCAAATAGACTTTCAAAAATTTCGGCACCTCCAAAGGAGTTTTATACCGCTTGCGTTGGATATTCTTCCGTGCTTTCTAAACTTATACGTGTTTTCTATATTGGCCAATACACCACGACCATAAACATACGCATAAATAATCATCGCTTCAATGAGTACTACAATGTAACAGCACTCGCCTCCCCACCTCCCTCAAACAGACAAATTTCCGTTCATGTAAAAAAAAACAGTAGAGCATGCAGTCATAAAACTCCTATCAACATTCAAACCTCCGGATCTAAATGTCGTCTGCTAACCACCCCCTCCCTCTCTCATTATTTCTCTTTTCATCCTCATTTTCCCAAACAATAACTTTCCTTCCGTACCTCTCTACGCGTTTCAGAAAATGTTACAGCATTTATTTTTTGGTAGTGACTTCCAAAACATTCTTGCAAAAGTGTGTCTTTGCTATGTGTATTCTGCGTTTTTGTGTCGTTACTATGGAAAACTAGTCATAGGGCATATGTAAGAGTGCCTTTTCTATATGTTATATCAATGTTTATCGTATAATGGTGAATTGAATTATAAATAAACATCGATAAAATTGTGACTAAAAACAGTAGAATACTTTAATTTTAAATTTTAAGTCGTCAACGGTCAATTTCCAGTCGTATGCATGTTTTTATACTTGTCATTATCGTTGTCTCTCATGGGTCGTAAAATTGTGTTATTGTGTTATGTCTATATGTTTTGCTGCCATATTTACCATTGTAGCGTAGAAAGCTCTTTGTCCCATTTTCCGCAGTTTCTCAGCATTTTCACCTCTACCGCATTTCCAATTACTCTCCCTATGTGGTTTTATCTTCTCTAATACTCCAAAAAAATTCCCTCTTCGGATCATCTCTTCTCGTTGTTTTGTTGAAAATGTCATTCTGCTCATTTCGAACTTTTATGTTTCTAGCCTACCACCAGCACGGAGGCACTGACGTCCTAGGGTCCCATCCTTGGTTTCCGCCGTACTCGACTGATATATGTACACTCTTGAGTAGTGCCCGGGCCGGAGATCCTAATGCGGGAATATTTTTCCTCCGGAGTTTTATAGCCGAGAGTGTTCCATCACGTCGTGGTGAGGTGCTGCTCCTCGGAAGAAAAATGTAATGGATTTATTTTGCCCTCCATATTGCAGTTCTGCGGCCGCTAGAGTGATTATTACCATTGGAAGAGGACATGAATGAAGTGGGATATATAGAATAATCAGGATATATTTTTCTGATGTGCAGATTTAGAGAAACCGCAAGTTCCGGAATCAGAAAATAATGTGATTTGGAGAACCGACGCGACGTAGCCGGTAAGATTCACAGACGACCAAGCAATATATTATTCACACAATCATATGTCTAAAGCCTTTCCTAGATAAATTAAGTGGTGTTGTTATTGTTTCTGGGCAAGGAGAAAGTACAATAAGGGTTGTATTTACTAAAAGAAGTAAAATTATTGTCAATAAAATTAGGAAATGACTTTAAATGAATATTACTCACAAATATTTATTTGTAGTATGGCGTGAAATAGTACAAAACTTGATTTTTAGGGCAGGAAGGTCATGTAGAGCAGACCCTTTTGATATGCCGAGGCGAATATCGGAGGAAGTTATTTGACACGAAGAAAAGCGAGCAAATGAGTCTATTACACGGAAAACATGTTGAGACATCCGTTTGGGGAAACCCCAGGGACGTAGGAAATTGAATGGAACGAATACACAGAATTAATGCTTTTTTGCTTACATTAAAATAAGAATTTTGATTTTTGAGTCAGCGAGGCTGAGGTAAGGAGAGTATAGGAATTTAAGGCAGAAAGTCATCGCGAAGAAAGTATGTAGATGTGAACTGGGATTTATCGTCAGGTGAGGTACTATGGTTATCTTATGAGGCAATCTAGAAAAAGTAGATAACCAGTCTATAGTTAAAGGGTAATATACCTGTTAATGAAGTTTCTTGATGAGCCTCAGATTAGATTTTCCCCGCTTCATCTTAACTCAACCCCTCTTCAAATCTGCATTCTTCTCACCACCTATTATACTATCCAAAATCCCTATTCTCCTCCTACCCATACCTCGCTTACCCAACATTCCTCCCTACATCCTTTAACAAAAGATTGCCTCAGGGTGCACCTTCCATCTATCTTTCCTGCCTTCTGTGGATTTCACTCACTAATCGCCTCTCCTCTCTCACCATTCTAAGCACTTCTTCGTTAGCTGAATTCATTCTGTTTTCGGATGCCTTCTCTTGGGTTGCTTTTGGTGACAACAGTTATGCTCCCTCTTCCAAAAGCGTCTTCAAGTCGAAGATCTTCGATTCAGCCACGAGACGTCTCGGAAACCTACGGATCACTTTTTTAGTTACCCAATGTTAGTGATGGTTTTATTTTTTAGGTGGAGCTAATAATTTTTTTTTCTAAAATGAGTGGTGGACTAAAAATAAGTTTTCTTTACCCGTAATATAAACCTTCTTTGGTTTCCCTTTTCACCAGCCAGATTAGTGGCCAAGGCAACGCTGTCGAAAGGGTGTTGGGAGATGAGGTTGGGATCTCCCACCCCACTGCACTCCCGACCCATCCCCCCAGACGCAACGTTGCCCAAACCTAATGAATATAAATCATCCTCACGTTCAGATAACTCTCGATAGATGGTCCAACGCCGCCGTTCACTTCCCGAACCTCCCCCCCGCCCCCTCCCCTCACACTCCCTCTGCCAATCTCCATCCTTCAGCAGAGGCAGCGAGGTCTCCAAGGAAATCGAGAGCCTGAGTAGTGTGTGTGGCGCAGGAAATGGGGAGAGAGGTGTTGGGGTGGGGTTGGGAGTGGAATCCTCTCTCCCTTTGTTTCCCTCGAGATGACGTCTAACCCCCTCCTCGTTCCTTCCCCATACTTCCGCAGGAACAGGACAGTCTTTTGTTTCTTCTCCTCTTCTCGTTCTCTCCCTCTCTCTCTCCTCCTCTCTCTATCTCTCTTTCCCCACCTCTCTCTCACACATTCAGTGGGACAACTTCCATTTCGATTCGTTCCAATTTTTCCTCATTTTCATCATAATCACCCACCCGCGAACTCCTCCTCCCTCCGACTGAAATGCGGGTTGGCGCAGACGATTGGGCCACACCCTCTCTTTTACTCTCTCTCTCTCTC
>WURS02064448.1:0-10594 GCA_011762765.2 Rhinocypha anisoptera | reverse complement strand
AGGGAAGGATGGAGGGCTGCAGTCAACCAATCTTCGGATTGAAGTACTGATGATCAGTCTCTTAAGAACCCACCATACTATAAAAGTATAATTTAAAAATGATAACGGAGAATTCTCGATGTTTAACATCAATATGTCTTTTCCAGTCTTAACTGTACTCTTCCTTTAATCTATCCTCAGAGAAGCAATTAAACATATATTACCTGCTTCACAGTAAAGTTGACGCAAATATATATTGTTTGCGTAATGGCTTCATCAATTAAACTAGAGAATTGGAGGAATTGGCAGTATATGAGCATTAAATCCTTATTGCCTTGTATTCACATGAAACCGGGAACATTGATAAAAGCGACTTATTGTAATAAAGGTGAAAAAATTGTAATAAAAACCAATTACATACACCAAGAGTGAAGTATCAGGCGTGATGGGGTAGAATTTCATCATTATGAATATATAGTCGTGCAATTTTCTGCAAAAATAATTATTTACTACTTGTGTCTCAATTTCACTACATCATCATCAGGTAAGAAATGAGGCAATATTCAACACACACACATATATATATATATATGTATATATATACATATGTATATATGCTTTTCGACTTCACAAATAGTACATGAAAAACACAGAAACACATAAAAAGACAATTTTTGTTAATAGGAGCTTCCGGCTGCATGTGCAACCTTCCTCAGCTGTAAGAAGATAGCTGAGGAAGGTTGCACAAGTCTTGAAGTATATATATATATTTATATCTATACATATATATACATATAGTGAGGTCATGAGAGATGGAGAGAGAGTGGGAGGAGCTAAGGAAAGGATGGGAGGTAAGGGAAAACCGGGATATTGGGAAGGATGAAGAAAGGGACTCAACTGTTAGCTTCGATTTAGATTAGTAAGTAAACTAACTGGCTAAGGGCACCTAAATGGAGTTGTCAGGCTTATGTTATGCAATATCGATGGGAAATATTAAGGCCATTCAAGGGTCCATAAATTCATTCGTAGGTTTATTGAAATATAATGTTGGTTATCATAAAGTAAAATATAATAGAAAAAATTATAGGAGATAATATAAGGGGGATACATTATAGGGATCAAGCGGCCGGGATCAGATGCAGCTAAACGATAGGAGGAACAAAAATGAAGTAAAGAGAGGAAGAGGACTGCCCATTTTCGCCCTTGATCTTTTATGTATACATCGGTAATGTAATAAACGGGACCCATGAAAGGATGAAAGGCGGTGTAGGGACGGATTCAAGGAGGAAGGACTCGCAATGCTTGGGTTTTTGAACGCCATAGCGAAACTCGCAAAGAAGGAAGATTAACTACAGACCAAGTTCCTCTTTTTATACACGAATATAAAAAAGTATAACCTCAAGTTTAATGGTGTAATACTTGGTTAGGGCTATGTGATGTTCACAGACAATTTCTTAAGTAGATTAATAAAGCATGCCTTAAAGGGCAAATAGAAGGATTTAGCACGCTCGCAAAAAGATCGCCAGTGATGAAGAAACGTTGAGGTATCAAGAATCTGGATATTTCACTCGAAGATGGTGGTGAGGCGTTTTTGAGAGATGTCAAATCATTGAATCACGAAAGAAGTGAATAGATACAAAGAGAACAAGCGTCCACCTCATTCCGCTTGGGTTCATGATGGTCGATAACCAGACACCTTTCCACCTCAGTAGCTTAAAACGTTTATTAAATCTTGCGCATGTTATGGGGTGACATTTTAATGCATAAACCGTGAAAAACTCTGCACTAAAGATGCAAAACATGGTCATTATGCTGGATATAGAAACCGTCTTCATCAATCATAATCTTCCATTGGTGTATAAAATGGAATTATGTGTGGCAATATTATTTTTTGTCACCTCCGAGATCCTTTATCTTTATCGGTAATTATTTTGACCACATATGTTTTTTTGTGAATATGAATTACATTTTAAAATGTTATTTTCTAGTGGAAAAACAAGGCTTTGTTCATTATGGAATGGAAATGCTGACTACCCTCGAAAATGCTTCTTTATTATTTTTAATCTATGGACTCAGTACTCGTACAGCGTCGCTTGGCAACCAGCTCCGTTTCCGGACGCATCTGCCGCCGACCAACTTCTCAAGGAGGTGTGGCGCAACTTCTACTCTCTCCACGAACGTGCTGGAACTAGCTGGGTGGAGTTTTCGCCACGCCCTGGTAGAGCGTCTTTCCCCGACCCCGACCGCAGGACCCGCTGTGCTGGGAGGCTTCACTCATTTCCCGGAAACTTCATGCCGGAGCAATAGCGTGGCCTAATTATCATCGAATTCCACACCCACCGAAATACGAGTACGTACTCCGACTCCACGCCTCCGCACGCACGCACACCACCTCTCCCCCCTCTCAATTTTCCCTCCCCCCTTCCCCTTCGCTTTTGCATCCCCTGTTCAAGTCGCATCCCAGAGGAGGAACCTTTTGTTGTAAACTCTCACGGCATGCTCGGGAGAAATTGCAGACGGCATTATTCATTCTTACGCCGATGGTTTCAAGACCTCAAGCGCCAAGTTTGAGAGTTATAAATTATTCAAAATTGTCTCATTCGAGCGACTCGTGTTGACGACTCCGCACGGTAGTAGTCGTGTTTTTGTAATGACTTCAATATTTTGCCCTTTCCCCAGCCTCCTCCCGAAGCATGCAAGTTCGTTATTGAGAAGATTTGGGAACGCTGGGGGAGCGACTCGAAAGGTCATCGTGTATTTTTGTTTTCGTGAGGACCTCGCGTTCATTTGTGCTTTCTCCCCTCTATAGTTCGTCAGTGTTTCAATTTGTATGTACGCATTACTTTGTTCTCAATTCCTTTTTCTCACCATCAATACACATGAATTCCTACACCAGATGGGGCGCGAAATATCATAAGAAATCATCACTTGCTGTTATAATTTGCTAAAAAATATTTTAATTTCTATCGTATTCTTGATTTGCTAAAATAAATGAGCCATAGACAGAGAAAAAATATATTACTGCCCTTTTTACACTCAATCCAAAATTTCACGCTCATAGCTGATTGCTCATCTCCTAGACGGAAAAGAGATAAAAAATTTAGACGAGTTTCTAAAAGTATGTCATCGGTAGAGTTTGTAGAAATGAAAATTGGAGGAGAGGGAAATCGAGGTTTTATATCGACACTCCACGGTCACTTTCAATGTTGTCGTCTTGTTAAAACAGGGTCAAGGGGAGACTCGAAAATTACGCCACCCCTTGTCGGAAAGTATTGGAACCCCTTACAGTATGTATCCATGAAAATTATATCATTAATTTTTGTAATGAGTTAGTTTAAGCGTGAATGTTTTTGTTGATGAATAAGTGGACAAAAAAAAGAAAGGAAGCTCGATTCTTAAAACATTGATTTGACCGAAAAATTCTTCTTCTCTCGTCAGCAATCCATAGATTGATTGGCACCAGTCTTTCGTCTCCATTCCGCTCGATCTTGGGCAGGCATCTTCAACTCCAAGTAGGAATGGCAGCCCATAACTGAGACCTCTATAATGACTCCTAACAGTCCCTCATGTCTTATAGTGTGGCCTATCCAGGTATCTTGTCTCTTTCTCATTGTTTTCCACAGACATGGCAACTCATCAGCTCTCAGTAGTACCTCTTTATGTGTCATTTTCTCCATCCAAAATATTTTGAGGATTCTCCGGTAGCATCACATCTCAAAGGCCTCTACTCTCTTCCTTCGATCCATACCAAGTGTCCATGACTACTTCCATAAAGCATTACACTCCACACAAATATCTTGAGTAGGGGTTTTCTTCAACAGAAATTAATGTTGTTGGAAGTTAAGAACCCTTTCTTCTTATTAAAATCTGCCTTTGCCTAGTTAATCCTAATGACGAGATCTTTGGAACTGCCTCCTTCTGATCTGATTTTGCTTCCAAGGAACTGGAACACCAGTACTGCATCGAGTCTTCGACTATTTAGCATGACTTCTGCATCAGTTTCCGTTCTGCTCATGACAAGGATCTTCGTCTCTTTTCTTCGTTTATGTTCATATTGTATCTTTTACAGACTCTCTCCAACTCTCTCTTCATGTTTGATAAGCATCCTAAAAAATATTCAAGAGTTTTCATTGACAGCCGCACGAACTGGGAAGATAGCGACGAAGCGGAAAATACTAGCTAAAATGAGTATGAAACTGTCAAACGAGTATGAATTGGTGTAACATTAGCAATACATTGTTTCGGAAAGCGTGACTATGATTTTAAGTGAAGCATACTACTCAGTAATTCCTTCTTCACGCTCACCATTCTCGACCATAGTGGCCAAAATACTAATTAACCACATTACCATAAATTTCCAGAAGAATCTTGTTCTACACAGCCTGTAATAGGCTCGCCTATAGGTAGTTCCCTAATCCGAGGTAATTTTTGATAGAACATAAGAAGTGTTGAAACCTTCGCTTAATTTATCTTATCTATATTGTCTTTCTTTTTTTAAACTTCGTCCAAATATATATTTCTTTCCTTTCTCTACTTCGTTTACCGATGATTTGAATTCCGATTCAATCTAATCTACGTTTTCATCCTTCCATTCCTCTATCCACTATACTTACCTTCCACAGGCATTCCTTAATGATTTATTTACATACTCTACCAAGCAAAATACCTTACCATCTGCTTTTCTCCTGCCAACATCATTTTCTCCAACTTTACCCACCCACCAAATTCAAAAGCCTCCAACCCTCGCTCTTCTCCCTCTCTTAAGGAAAAATTTTGCAGAGCTGTGATCCATATCAGCTTATTTCTATATTTTTTGTACATTTAGGCTGTTTTTGGAGAAGGCCAAAAAGAAAAAATCAATATGAAAATGTGGTATAGGAAAAAGTTAATGAAAAATTGGAATATTTATAACAATTTCGGAAAAAAATGTAATTATATGAAAATAATTTCATTTAATATCTACCCGCGTCAAAAATACTATTTCAAGATGCCTATGGAGAAGAGACTAAGTCAATTTGAATGTAACCTACTATATTTTCCGAAATAATTCAAAGGACTAAATCCGGGAGATATTGATCACAACTTTGTACTAATTAATACATAAATAAAATTCAAGAAAATAATAAAGAAACAATGGAATATGTGCAACTAGAAAGGAATCAAATCAAGAGTAGATTTCAAGAGTAAGAAGAAATATTAGAAACTAGACTACTACAACAAGAAAAGAACTGAAAAACTATAATAAACAAATTCAATCAACGAAAGATAATGATGCCTAAAAATGGAAACAAGGAAAGTTGTAGAAGAAGTGTAGGAAGGCAGTGGACGTCTGGATGAAAAATTTGTGCGAAAAAGGGCAACATAGCCTCATACGAGGTGAAGTCGAAGCTGCTTACACACCCCTGTTGTCTCTTCAGTGAATCAAGGACAAAATAAATGCTATCCGAGTCCTCTAAAGGAATATTTTAGAAGAAAAAGATAAAGCCAATAGATGAAGAGTATTTGGAGGAACATTATGGCGGAAAACAAATACACGGTAGGACTCTCGAAGAAAAGATTGATGACTATGAGAATGGAGTCCCTATTCTCAGAATTGTACTCAGGGTAGAGTTCTATATTTCCCTAAAGTATCCCTGGCCAAATAAGGCACGATAAAGTAAGGAAACACCAAGGAACTATTTAAAAATTCTGGAGACACGACACTGCTCTTTAACCTGATGTGTGCACAAGAGAGAATTTCCGGTGACATTCAATAATAGTATAATATTCCCTGAACAAAAGGAAAAACAAGGCAGAATACAGAGAAATTTTTCCCCACTGTTAGATTGATGATCCAGGCGTCATAGATGTTGATAATAATGTCATGACGAAGAACGAAGAGGAAGGCAGAAAGGTATTTATGTGAGGCTCACTTCGGATTTAGAGGAAGCAGAGGTACAAGGGATTATCTTTCCTCTGAAGCTCACTCTGGGGGATAAATAACAGAAAGATCAACCGACGACTATTTCATTTGTAGAGGTAAACAAAGCTTTGGACGCTGTGGTTGGAAGGGCATACTACACATCCTAAAAGATATCTGAACGGACTACGACGACTGGGGATTAATGCACACTCCATTAAGAAAGCAGGCAGCAGTTACTAAGATGCGGTGAAAGCAGAGAAGGAACAACATAAATAAAGGAGTATGATATGGATTGTAGAAATTCCTCACGGTTCTTCCACAGAGTGAGATTCTCCATTCTAGCCGAAGTTTAAATGCTATACACGGGCATCGTCTTCAGGGAATTCGAGTGAAAATAAACGCTACCCCGAGACGTCAAAGGAGATATTCTCGAAAACTAAGAAATGAAGAATAGCTGGAGAAACATTTTAACGGAAGGAAAATACACGAGAGAACTCTCCGATAAAACGGGGATGCTTACTCTTTAACATTTTCAAGGAGAAGACAATTAATGAGATGAAATAGAATATCATAGGAGATGTAAGAAAAGATAAGTAATCAGAGTGGTACGATTCAGCTTAGAGAGACAGCGAAAGAAGATCTTACAAAGGTATTCGAGTGCAAGAAAAATGGAATGAGGAAATAAATCAAGATGATAACAAGAAAAACAGCAAGGATTAGTATAAATACTGTGTAAGGGAAAACAACTTTCAAATAAAATTTGAAAGAAAACAGGTCGGTAGGTGGAAGAATTTTGATATTTAGAAAGATCGTCAATTATGGAAAACATATTCCTAGGCAAAGTAGAAATTCTTTCTAAATAATTAGCTACTTGCTGCAAAAAAATTTACTCTGTAAATAAGAAAGCGATTCATTCATGAAGCATAATTTTTTATGGAAGTGAGATGTGAACGTGAGAGCCTCACTGAATGGAAGAAATTATATATAAATATAATTAAATGGAAATAATTATATATATATACTCGACAGTATCAGCCCTTCCATTGTTAAGTGTATAGACATATGAACCGAGATCAAGTTGGATCTGATTAGTCGGCTGCCGTTTGAGTGCGTTTTCCTTCTCCCTGAAGTATCTTAATCGATGGATGCCACGGATTGCTCAAATGGAAGCCTGTGTCTCTATTTAATTTTTTATCTTCCATCCTAATCTCCATGGCTTCTTTCAGGACGCGATCCCAGTAGCCGTCCGCGTGGCACAGCAAACTCAAACGGCAGACGACCAAACAGATCCAACTTGATCACGGCTCATACGCCTATACACTTAACAATGGAAGGCCTGATGCTATTCTCAATTTATTTACTTATCTCTTGTGGGCATGGCAATCAAAGTCAAGAAATTGGTAGCTCAATTAATCCATTTTACCCTGAAGACGATGGCAGACTTGGCTGTCGAAATGTCGGAAATGATAAATGAATATACCGGTGGGAAATCCGAGAACAATTTCTCCAATCTATTCGCCGGAAAAATTTGAAACCTTATAAATTAGCTGTTACTGAAGAATGTTGAAAATGAAATAACCGAATAAACAATGAAGAACCACATCAAAGACCCTCCAAAAATAGAATATTATAATCCAACCTTATAAAAAGAAGATATCAACTAATTATACATGAAACTTCAGTCATAATAGTTTAATGTAGCTTGTTTGCAAGGGACTCTGAGAGAAAAGAATTGTATTCGTTGGTAGACCAAGGATGGTGTTGAGGGCCAGGTAATGTAAAATGTTAGAGTTAATATGTACGGAAGTATGAAATCATTGGCAAATGATAGGATAGTTAGGAGGGTTAGTACAAGCCGATCTTTACATTGATAAACCCTGATGATGATAGTGACTACTCAAAGTCATTTATCTTCATAGAAGCCATAATGCCCTTCTACTTATAAAAATTTCCTTCGTTTCAAGTAATGATTTCTTACTATGTTCGTAGCAATGCGTCAGGTTTAGTTTGTGATATTTCAGACAATAATTTTACCGTAATTCTCTACACTGTCAAATCTTCATGCATGGTGATGCCGCAGCACTGGAATTAATTTGGTCGCTAAATGTAATCGTGTTAAGTACTCGATATATCATGCCTCCCCCTCTTAATTGAGTACGTCATTGGGATTCGGGAAACTCCTAGTCCCTGGACGTAGGTGTGTCTATCTTTCGAAGGAACATCGTGAAGGTATTCATTCTCCTCACATATTCCGCGGTGCGCAATTCATCCCCAGTATTAATGCGGCAGATAGTTTCGTTAACAAGAGAGAAAAGTAAGAGAGTCGTCGGGCGGCTAGGCCGAGCGACCACGTCGGGCGTAGTACCTCTGCAATAATCCCGTTGCGAATTGCGAAGGACTCAAAGTTCAAGCTTTACTCAGACGACCCTTCCCTTGCTGAGATGGGGTTTAATATTAAAAGAAAACAATCACCGTGACATTATCCGAGTGTCAAACTAATGGACAGTGTATAATATCTATGGTTTATCCCATACTCTTTTGCTCTTTCTTAAAGTTTCATCCTAACTTTTGTCTATCATGGCGAGGATTCATTCACTGCGGCTCTTCCATTACTTGCTAATTCCACTACCTACTCATTTCTTTGTATTCTTACTCATTTAATACCGTTTTTCTCATAACCCAACTCTCTTCTCTGTAACTCATTATTTTTAAGTGCTATCAATTATGGTGTTCACTTAACGGAAAGGCATTATCCACTATGGGCATGCTACAAACAGCTTTTCCAGTATCTTCTGTGTGGTAAACGCCTTTCACGTGATCTCTTAATTGCAAAAACTATGAAATTGCTGTTCAAACATTACTCGGAATATTCATTTTATTTTCAAAATATTCTGTAGAAAAGTTTCTTCAGTGCAACTACTTTTATTTTCTCTGCTTCCTCGATGTCCATGTCTCAAAGCCTGAAGATGTTCCTTGTTCAACTCTTGTTAGAAGCGTTGCCATTTGCTTTATCAAATAAAATGCACGCTTTAAGTCCATTTTGGGGTTTCAATTTTCTATTCATGCATTACCTCCGTCTGGATTCATTAATTTTCAAATTACTCCCAAAATACGAATAATTTTCCATTTTATCGTATCTACTAACAATATTTTCTATTTAAAAGTTATTTTCTTTACTTGAGAGTGCAGAGCATTATCATTCTACTAAATTGAAGTACTCCTAAATTGAAGTATTAATTTCTCATCCACTATCTGAGAGATACTAATGTATTCGCCAATATTTCATTCAATGTTTGCTTGTTTGAATTGAATTTTATTAAAAATATTTGTACAAAAATGTGTCATTAATCCTTTATTTTAGATTTGCGAGAGCATTAAATTGTTTAGATTGACGAAAATATCTTAGTGAAATTTCCTTTTTGAAGGTATCATTCTCCCGAAAAAATTTCAAAAGTTAAAGTTTTTAGCATACACTGATTCAATAACTGCTTTAGGGAAATTATTTCGTAAACTAGCACATTTTAAAATTCAATAAAATCATTGCAGTTATTACTGAGAAGTTACATTTAACGAGAGATTCCTTGATTCAAAGGATTTATCTCAGCCGTAGGCATCACTAATAAAACACTTTGAATGAGGTACTAGTCTTAAATGAGTAAATATTTTCTTATATGTAGCACACTTTCTAATGTTCAAACATATTATTAAATGATCAAATTTTTAATCTCGAAAGCAAAATCTGGTTTCAGAGAAAGATAACTATAGGATAACCACTAACCAACCATTAGATAAGTTTATTCAGGAATAAAGTAACAAAGGTATTTTGAAATAGGTGATGATGATGTCGCTACGCGACGAAACCTGGGTCGTAAAGAAATAAAATTATATGTGGAAAATGCTAAGTTTTTCTTCTCTCACCAATAATCATTCTGATAACATAGGGTTTCCCGGACGAAAAACGGATTTCTCTAGAAGGGAATAATAATAATGAAATGTTTATATTGGGGCGAGATTGAGACTGAATAGTCCCTTCTTCCATTTAAACCCTTTGCCTTGTTACAGTATTACATTAAAGTAATGTGAAAGCAAAAAAAAAACAGGAAATAAATTACAATGTAATTATTTACCGTGTAGAAAGATATTTACAATTGTGTGGGAAAACATACGAATAGATGGCCGTCATTCTTGACGAAAAAACCCACTGCTGGAAAAACACCCACACAAGAAGGTGGGTGTGAAAAACCTGCGATAACCTACTGATAGAATATAAATGCGAATAATGCTTCCATGTGCGAGTAAGCTCGCCCGAAGCGAGTCCTTTGGTTTTTTTTCCAGGTATATTCTGCGTTAAAACTATGCGTTATCTATGTCCAAATTGACAGGAGTTTCATTCAAATCCCTTTTGATACATCCTATCCTTTGAAATGGGCCCCCTTAGAATTGTAGATCCCGAAGGCCGCGATGTAAATCAAATCAACTTGGTCACTATATCGGCAGGGTGTATTCTCGCGAAAATAAAATACTCCCACGGATGCAGGATGGAAGCAACGGCGGACGATGAGAAGCAGTGCGACGATCGTGCCCGATCATTTAATTAGCCGTTCTATGAACACACGCGAGGAGGGACCAGGCCGTGCGGCGTCGCCCCCGAAAGTATTAATCATCACGCGGGGTGGGAACCGCGAAGGCTCAGTTAACGGGCCCGTCAAAGGA
>WURS02064447.1:0-25095 GCA_011762765.2 Rhinocypha anisoptera | reverse complement strand
TATCCATAATAAATAGATTACCCGTTAATAGTTTCAAGTAATTTCCCCGGTCTTCCTTCTCGCTTTCCGTATTCATATCTTTCCTCTTTTTTGTATATGATCTTGCTATGTTTCCTCTCCTGTTTTATTGTATTTTCATAATGTGATTGTGTTGCTTCTGTTATTTATTTATTAAACATTGTTATACATCCAATGTAAAGACTTTTTCCCCTGTTTTTGGATAATTAAATAAATAAATAAGTCTCTACCTTCATTAGTTCTTGAGATATTGCAATATTTTGAAAATCACATTTTTATCCCTTTTCAACCCTTTAAAATCAATTTTTTTTAAATCCTTTCTTAGCGTGTCCCTGCATAGTGACATGAACATATCCTCAAAATTTCTAGTTTCTAACGTTAATGTTTTTTTCTGTGCATTGAAAATCAGTAATATTAAATATTTATAAGGCTTCTTTAAATATACAACTCTTTAAAATATCAATAGCAGTATTCATCCTAGGTATATGATTAACTATTAAGTGATAAAAGAATCATTAAAAATACTTGACTATACAAATTTTCTATAGCATAATAAATATAAAAACATTTTAAATGTGCACTGAGTATAATTAGGTTCAACAATATTCAACATAGTAAAATGGTTGATAAATCATTCGTTTGCTAAATAGGACATCAAATCATTGAGTTCCCCTGGGAAGTCATCAGCACGTGAGACATTGCTCCCAGTCAACATACCTATGCTGGAACTGAGAAATTGGAATGGCCTTTAGCTGTTATTTTATGGCCAATTAGACGTTTTTTGCTGGACCAAAAAATGTTCTATTTTAGATTAGAAGCAAGAAATCACAGGAACTGACTAATAACAAAATGTTGACATGCCTTTAACCAAACAACAACAAATCACAGGAACTCAGGTCAGGCAAAAACTGGGGTTGAGGGATGATAGGGATGTTTTTAATTGTAGGTAAATGATGTTTTTTTGGTTACCAAAGTTCAAATGAATTAATATTCACTATTATCTTCAAAGAATAATATGATTTATGAAGTACTTTTATTAGGAAAGTTTAAAAAAAATAAATGTGCTATCAAGGAAAATGTATCACATTGGTGGAAAAGTATGATACAGCAGGGTGCTCCACACTCCTTTAAATGAAAATATTGTAAATTCCCAGTGTTCCATACATGGGATGAATGATATAACAAAAAAACTACTGAATGGAATTTGTTAAAAATTCCAAAAAACTGTAACTTGGTCATGATAACCAGGATACTAAAAATTAAGGAGATCTGAAAATATTTTTCTCTGGTGGATTAAGGTTAAAATAATGCCAAAAAAACAGAATGGCTCCTAGAAGAAGCAAAAAATGGAAATGGGAAAAAAGATACAAAATAAACATTTCCAAAAAAATTTGTTAATAATGCTACAATTTGAATTTAGGAAATATTATATTAAAAACAGGTATATAATAATAAGTTAATGAATATTTGTCCTAGAGACACATATTGATAATATTTTCTCCAAGGTTGTTTGTCACTTCTCTATATTCCAAGTTTTCAGAATACTTTCCATAATTTGGCATAGTAGCTTGAATCATTCATATCATTCCATAAAACTCTTAGGGTTCCAGAAATGGGTCTTAAACTGCTGTTGTTTGTGATCATAAATGTGGGATGGGATAAGCATAAATATAACAAAGGAGGTTCCAAAAGATTTAAGGGTTGCTTCTCATGATTTGAGCCTTGTCTGAAAAAAACTGATATGAGTGAATATTCCTAATTCCATTATGAGGAAAATTAAAGAAATCTTCAATGGCTCTATATTAAGCTGTTATTTTCTTATAAATCCAACTTAAGAGTTTGATTTTCTTCATTTGAAAAATTTCTGTCTATGGCTTGTGTAAATTGATTCTTTGGCATTTATCTTGTATTTATATATATGACTTATCTTAGTGACTCGTTCTGTACGTGTAACAAAAATGTGGTGAAACAAAAAAAATTTAATCCTAAACTCTATACAGTATCATTAATATCTTAACCAAAAATAAAACAAAATCAGAAATATAGTAGGAAAAACTGTGAATCTCAAACAAGAATCTAGTTTGTTAAAACAATATAAAGATTGAAGAGACATAGCAGCAAGACAACAGCAGAAGCAGCATTGCAGAATTACAACAGAGACAGCACCTACATACAGCCGTTAGGATATTAAACATTTATACTGTGTAATACATAACAAAAAAGTAGTGTTAGTACAAACTTTTGCTACCCTGTATAGGCACTGCTTCCAATAATAACTTAATAAAGCCTTTCAGAATGTCCAAAAACACCTTTAAAAACCTACAAAAAATAACTACAGGGCACAAATCTTCAAATTGTAATCCTTTTCAATTTCCATTCTTAAAAATTTATAGCTAAAAAATTATGAAAATACTATTTTCTCATCATCATGATTATAAAATCATGGATCTGGTATTCTGCAAAGAAATATTTAGTTAATAATCTTTAGGATGTAAAATTTGATGTCATACTTTAGTGTCATGGTCAATCTTAGGAAGATTGAATGAATCAAATAATTTTAGAATGTTGGAATAAATTGGATTAAATCTCACTACCTGCTTTGCTAATGCCTCCAGGACTGACTTGAAGCCAGGTCGACCGTAATAGCGATCTTCTGGAGGATAGTATGTTCCTCCGTAAACAGGAGTCAAATTTGGGGACAGCCAAACACTCATCGGCCATCCTCCACTCCCAGTGGTAGCCTGAAATGGATTTTAAAAACTTCTGCATGAAATTTTTTATTGAAACAAAATAAATATTTGAAAGTACACCAACCTGCACAAACGTCATATACATTTTATCGACATCAGGTCTTTCTTCGCGATCAACTTTGATATTTACAAAGTGTTTATTCATAACATCTGCTATCTCTGGGCTTTCAAATGACTCTCTTTCCATTACGTGACACCAATGACAGGTTGAATACCCCACAGATAAAAATATAAGCTTGTCTTCTTTGCGAGCTTTTTCAAAAGCCTCATCTCCCCACGGATACCTGAGGCAATGAAATTAAATTTATTGCCACTATTACTTGAAGCGTAATTTTTAAAATATTTTTAAAAATATCCTTGATCAGATGTAATCACCATTCAACAGGGTTTTCCGCATGCTGAAGAAGGTATGGTGACTTCTCCAGAGACAAACGATTATGGAATTTCTTTTTTGCCGTATCTGATCCACTGGCCATCACACCACAAGAATGTAAATATCTCCTATAAAAAGACAAACTAAGAGTGAAATAGGGTAAATACCTTCATATAATACTATTCATAACCTGAAAAAATATATAAATCACTTCACCGTTCAAATAAACAGGGTTTAATAGAATAGGATGAGGAACCACAGGTAGAGCGAAATTCTCGTATAGGCAGTCTTCTTGTCAAACCCAAGACAGCCGACCCATATATAATTCTTACACAAATCATAAATGGGTTTTAAAATGATGAACTTTTATTTGAAGACCCTGGTTTAGCAAGAGCTGAAAAGAAAGCAAAACAACTCACTCTTTACAATCTAACCGAGAGTTGACACCAACACATTAAATGCCATAATTCTCATTTAATTCACTGACACTCTTCATACGGCGCCGGATTACTATGCCCACTAACATGCATGACTGAAAGAGGAATAATAAATGTTGCTCCGTCCTTATTAACAATACACTTCAAAAATTACAATACCTATTCTTACAGTTTGGTCCTCAGTTTACGAAAAGAATTTAGAGTTGCATAACCTCATTCGTTTGTTCTCAAATGCGATAATCGCGAAAGCGCCAGTATGGAGATAGTGAAAGCAGGTATGCTGGAAATGGGTCATTGATGTTAATTTACAAGGTCATGCACCAAATAAATAAGTGTAAATTTGACCTTTAATAGTAACTTGAGACGAAGATCATGTACCAGGAAAAGTTTTGAAAAAACTACGATCTTTTCCGAGTTCGACCGTAATTTCCTCAATGGCGTTGCTTTGCTATGCCCACAACTTGTGTTTACATCTCTCACTACGAGTGAGTGTGCACACAATTTCAATTGTTACTATTATCCGGAAGAAGTGAAATATATCTAAGGACTGTTTCATTTCAGAACTGTTGCTACTGTTCGTATAAAGTCATATTTATAAATGATAATTGGTACATCTCGAAGAGAGAAAACTCAAGCAATTCAAACAGCAGTTCGGGGAAATCATTACGTCCAAATCTCAATGAGGAGTCACAAGACAATTTGACAGTACCAGAGGTGCCGGTTAAGAAAGATGAAAATGCAAGTTACGCAGATGACTTAAATGCTCTTGAAGAGCCAACAACTTGTTGTATGTCTGGTTGTGCTAATTGTGTTTGGATTGAGTATGCTGAGGAATTAAGTAAACGATTCAAAGACGGTGGTGACAAGGCTAGGGAATCTATCATGAAAATAGAGGATCCAAACATGAGAGCCTTTCTTTTAACAGAACTAAAGAATGTTAAAAAATAGTGAACCCCTTTAGCCTGTATTACAAATGAGGTTGCTGTTCAGTCAGTTGAGTTGCTTGAAATGGATGTAACGATCAGTCTTTCGTAGGTCAAATCCGAATCAGTTATCACATGTAACGATGAATCCCGTTATAAAAATGTTGAAGTCATACGAAGTGTGACCCATACCAGTGTATTGTCACTGACTGACATAAGGAACCATAAACATTGTAGTTGCTAAAATGTTCAACATTGTCTATGGCCAGTGTTTACCATCTCATTCTTTTATAATGCAGTATTTAGTCAACTTTGATGCAGCTAGTCCACATTAATTTATATGTATATATTCAGTTTTCAATGATTTTTATAGTGAATTACTTACAAAAGCTATCATATTTTTTAACCTTATTTTGGAACACTGGCTTCCTGTTTTTTTCGTGATATGAAATTTTAATTTATATTGTTGTGTGAAACTCAGTAATTATTGCACGAAGAACATGACTCATTAGTTATTTTTAATATTGTAACTCTTGGGTTGCCAGTTTTGCCGGCAATTTCCAGACCTGATTACTAACATTAGTCTTATTTTTTAAATTCTTAAGGCTGTTAATACTTTCACATCTCATGTGGTATTGTATTGTACAACATGATGATTAGGACAATATTCCATTACACATGTGAACTTAATATTTTAACTTAAGATGTATTTAGCATTTGTTATATCTCTTGTTGTTGTGGTCTAATTATGGAATTTTGTCATCCAATCTTCCTCATTCATGGTTGCTTGACAAAGTTTCAGCAACCAAATTCATGGTTGCTGAAACTATGTCATATTCATGTTAAGCGGCAATGCTCTTCTCACAGATTTCAATTTAAAGCATTGGAAGACCCATTCAGGTGAGTTAAATTGCCTAGCAGTCTCACTGAAAACACTAATAGATATGTTGACATTAGAGCAGATAAGAACAGTTGCATGCCTGGGATTTTATGTGTGATAAAAATTCAGTTGTAAAACAAATGCTAATGCCTTACTACATATGTGCAGTTTAACATTGAGGGAGTTGTAGAGGAGCTTCCTCTCATATCTATTAATATTCTATGCAGAGGGTGAAATCTATGTATTAGAAGCTTTAGGGAGAGATTAAATGTTTCAGATAATTTTTCTATAGGAATATCAATTTCATGTCAACATGAGTTTCTACAAATTGATAATTTTACGTGTTTAACATTGATATTTTAAAAGGATTCTTAAAGTACCCAACAGTGTGATTCAGTGGTTAAAAAGAATAATAATGCATCTATGGGGTTGTGTGCTATCAGATAAGTGAGCTGGTAATTTGACTTGAGAGGGAAATACAATCTCAAAGCACCAATGTAAACTTAGTTTTGCACAAAATTTTATATTTATATTTTTTGCAAAAAATTTATATTAATTTATGAAGTTTTATCATTCATTCAGCCTAGGAAAAAAATCTGATATAAACCAACAATAGTTTTTAACCCAGTAGGTGACAGTAGAGCTAACCTTTGGTGCTTAATCCAAATAAGTGAAAATTTACAGTTCAAGGTAGAAGGTCCAATTACTTTTTGTGTCTACTCTTTCTCCCAGGATGATCTGTTACCATAGTAGTCTAAAAGCTTGGTACGAGATTTCGTCGTGATGAATAATATGGACAAATTAAACTGTAATACATAAGTTGGTATAGTATGGGACAGTAATTATCTGCAGTTGCTCACAGTGCAACTTTTATGGGGGGTAGAAAGTAGAGTACTTTTTTACTAATCATCGATAATATGTCAGCCAATAGCACTGAATAATCGTGAACATGTTAGGAATGATATACCAAAGTTGCTGACAGCTGAGTTGTGTCCCTTGTAGCTGTAAAAGACCCATCAATGCCTTCTGTTTAAACTATTGCCTTCCACCAGAGGCTGTGTGTATCGAAGTTGTAGGTGCTGGTGTTGAATTTTGGTGCAAATTCAAGGCAAGAAAATTTTTCAACTCCAAGGTTCGAACTGGTGACCCGTCAGCTCCATAGTCCAGCCCTTAGGTTACCTCCACCAGCGGTGTATATTTAACATCTACAATTAATCCTCTTTTACGGCCTAAGGACAGAACTCAGCTGTCAGCAACTTTGGCATATCATTTCTAACATGTTCGTGATTACTCATTTGCTAATATATTATCAATGATGATTTTTATCAAAAAAACTTTCTACCTTATATTTATCCCTGTAAAAGCTGTGCTGTCAGCAACCACAGATACATACTGTCCCAGACTACATATACCAACATATTAAAGTTTATTTTGTCCATATTTCTGATCATGACCCGATCTCGTGCCCAGCACTAGGACTATAATTTCAATTGTCTTGGGTGTTGCTGTCACCAGGGCTTGAATCTAGGACCCCCATTCAGTAGCCAACAGTTCTAAATAAATTTTTGAGTTTTTAAATAAATATGTGCTTCGATAATTTTTCATTATTGTTTGCATCAGAGGTTATGGTAGCCCTGGGGGTAGAACTCTTGGTGACTGATCTTATCTAAGATTGGCTACTTTTTACCATTGGAGTACATGGGGAACATTATATTTTTAAATTGCTCATTAATGACCATTTTATAACCTTAAGATTAGTTTGTGGCAGCAATCCTGAAAGTGAATCAATTATCGTAAATGAAAAATATAGCCCCCCTGTAATTATAGCCCCCCCCCAAACTTTAAAAGTCTCACTTTTGGAAAAAATTAACATCTTATATAATCTTTTTTTAAAGATAAATCACACTTTTTACGTCAGAAACAGACTATGTACCTGAATTAGGTTCTTACAAGTTTAACTTTAAATTTTTAGATATCTTATAATTGTAATTTACATTGTTTTTACCTTAACTGTATCTCCAATTTATCATTTTGTAGCACATTCTCATTTAATTTTTAGTTTGTGTTTAAATAAAATGGGTAGTTATATAAATGTGAAGGGTGACATCACTTGTCAATAAAAATTTTTATTTTTAGAAATTAGATAGTTTTATTAAACAGCTAAAAAATTAATTACCCAAAATAGAATATATTGTTATAACAATAAAATTTCAACCATTTTATGCAGTATCATTGTATTTAATGCTATAATATATATTTGCATATTATTTCCCAATTTTCTTATAGTTTTTTTTGGACATATATACAATGAAACTTTTGAATACCTACACACATTGGTGTTAACTTTTGTGGTGCCCGAAAATAGCCTCCTCATCACATTGGTAGACTTTTTGTCAAAAAAGGGGAGCTTATATTCAGTCATTTATTATGAACAAGCATATGGAATTTTTAGTTCCCTTGAAAATATATAATAAAAATAAAGAGCATGAAAGAGTGAAACAAGTATTTGTCTTACCAGGAGCAGACATACATATATAGTAACCATGTTAACCTTAGACTAGATATGGAGATCAGATTAAAGAAATGAAGGAAGGCTAATATGGAATTTCATTGGAAAGAAGATAAGGGTAGAGATGAGAAGTTATATCTCTTCCTTTTTGATGAGAAGTTGTACATTAAGATGAGAGCTGTATCTCTTCCATTTTTTGGTTATACTGAAGGGAAGAGAGATAAGGTACCACGATGGACATACAGAATGATTGAAAATATGGAAACAGGAGTAGGATATGCAGAAAATTGAGCATGGAGCTAAGAAAATAAATGAGCAAAGCAAGGAAGGAATGTGCTCTCATTGAGCTAGACCAGGGGTGGTGAACATATGGTATGTGAATGCAAAATAGCATTTTAAAAAATTATTTTTGACATGATGCTATGGGCATTTTCAAGGGGAGTTAAGCTTCCAGAGTTGAAATAACTGCTGAAAAATTATCTGAATGAAAGGCAGATGTGATGAATAATGCTTATTATTATTTAACACTAGCACTCCTTTCTTTTGTTTGTGATAAATTATAATGCCATTTTATTCTACACCATTGAATTAATTTTTTACCAGGAAAGAGATTGTCTAGGATATTTCATTCAACTTATTATCTTTGTCATACACTATTAAAATAATTAACTGTAAATATTGGGAATACCATTATGAATTTTTTATTATTATAAAACAATTTTTGCATCATATAAACATAAAGTAACTGTTCACTCACTGATGGGGTTCGCATGTGAGCTAAGGGCATAGCCTTGTGTCATAAACTTTGGCACTCATTCACTAAAAGGTTGCCATCCAAAATAAATTAGAATGTACGAAAGATGTAATGAAGGTTTAAATTAGGAAATTGAGGGAAAACTAGATTGATTACTGATGGAAGATAATTTTGTCAGCCACTATCTTTGTTAGTAGAAACATGATTTCCCTAAGGTCTCTACAGTAAATTGATTAATTGGTTTTGGACGCTGCCTGCAATTTATAGATGAGCGTTCTAATATAGTATAAAGCACACTATACAAGGCAATACCACTAAAGGCTGAGATGAATATCTTCAAAATTCAGCTCCCTATGCAGCTGCATTATATTAGTGTGTGCATCCACTAAAATGTTTGTTAGATGAATTCAAATTCTTTAACCAAGACCAAAAACCAGCAAAAATATTATTAGCCAGGTTACTCTTTAACTGAAATACCACTGGCATATAATTGTATAAGAAACACCACAATACTGTCATCAGCTATCCAAATACTCCCGAACAGAATAAATAAATGTACTCAATAGATACTTTACAATTCAATTACTAAATTTTAACAGCTATTTCAACAGATCCATATACTATACACATCATAGGCATCATAACAAGGAAAGTGAATGTAAAGTTCTCGATGTGTAGTGGATTATTATATAACTGTGAAACATTTGGCTTTCCTTAAGAAAGGAAAAAACGGAAGCCTTAAATATATCAGCATTAGGAGAATGACAGGAATCAGGTGAATGGACAAAGTAAGGGATGAGGAAATACTTTTGAGATTAAATAAAGAATGAGCCTAAATAATAGAAATTAAGGAAGTAATTGGATATGAAATGTTTGCTGAGGGATGTGATGCAAGGATCTGTGGAAGTGGAAAAGTGAAGAAAAGAAGGATGGTGAAGATGATAGATATCCTGAAGGCTCAAATATGGTATAGAGGACTGAAGAGAAGGACAGAGGATGGGAGGGAATGGAAGATGAATCACGCTGAAGGACCTTTTAAACAGATGTTTCATTAAGATAAGAGCATGCAAAGGAGTGCTCAATCAGCCAACAAATCAGTGTCCATGAGACCAAGGTGTTACCACCAGCGATTACATTCATGGACATACCTACAGGTAGCAGTGCATGTGCAGTTTTCACACAAGTTGATAAATTTCACAGATTAAACTTGATACTTTGCTCATGTAGAGTATAACAGTCATTCATTACATTTTCTTATGTAAAGCCACTGAACAGTAGTTACGTATAGCTTTCAATATAGCCACATCTTAGTTTATCAAGCATTATCACAAAGTTTATCTCACGAATGTAAATCTCAGCACATCACTCCTAAACTACCTCACTTCAGAAAAATGACACATTTAGAATTGCAGTAGCCAGCTTTCTTTTTAAAAAAATTGTATCTTTTCATTCTTGACATTTGCTGATGAGGTTATCCTGGTGCACAGCTATTCCAAATGACCACGGACCTCAGACATGGTTGTTAATTATGTAATAGACTTCTTAAAAAGAACAATAAATGGAATTTGTCATAAATGCTAGGCCAGAGTAAATAATTAACCATAATGATTCTCTCATTGTGATTACAAATATGACATGGCAGTCCATAGATACAATTTTATGAGAATGAATCTGCTATGATAAAGGATTATGGTATTCCAATTATTCTTTTATGATCATTCACTTCTCACTTATACCTGGTGACCAGCCACTGAATGTTCTTCAAGCACAAATGGAATGGTTTGGTCATCTGTTAAAAATTCCAGAAAGTCGATCCCAAACGTTCTTTCAGTGAACTCCACCTGGACAAAACTAACAAGGACGACCTAAACAGTCATGGCCAGAAGGTATTAGAAAGCTTTGGAAAACAGAGAAAGCCAGGGAAAGAAACAAACTCCAGGATCGAGAGGCTTAGATTGGACAGACAGCATCCAGTTGTATAGCGATATGTTATAATGTTACAAGTGCATACGTAAATAAAATTATATATATAGACACATCAAATACATATATATAGATAATATACATATATTATATATACGTAAATAAATACATATACAATATAAATATATAATTGATAATATTAAAGAATGAAACTGAACCATTTTGTTAATAAATAGTTGAAGTTTGTACTGCATGTATAATAAATTGACATGAGAAAGCTAAAAGATATAAAAAAGCAGTATTTTGCAAGCACATAATTGAAGTACTCGCTTTGTTGGGGAAGCGGCGCATGCGAACTCGTTCGCGACAGAAAGTGACTCTACGACTTAAAATCGGAGGAAGTAATAAAAACTCATATCTTGGTAACTTATGGTCCGATTTTCATTTTTTTAAAAGTCGGATACCTCGACGAGTGATGACAGTTAATTTAACATAAAATTTCTATTTGTCATAAAAAATATGCCTTTACGAAAATTATAATTTTATTTAATTTTAAAAGTTATTTATACATATAAATATATATAATTGGGTTCTGAGATATACAAAATAAAGTGTAAATAATCGTCTAACGATCCCTTCCTATTGGAACATTTTGCCACAATTTTCCATCCCGTTATGAATTTTTTTTAAAATCATGTTTTTATATAAACAATTACAATTATTCATGAACTATTATAGATACAGAATTTTACTTTGGATAATATATTTTCCATAATAATACCCTGCTTTTTACGGTAAAATAAAATCTATAAATATGTTTTTCTACAAAATATTAAGAGTTTTCAAAAATAAAAAGTTTTCTGTTTAGTTACTAATAACATATTAACAAATACACGCATCAGAACAATGTTGGACTCATTTGGTAGGTAATATAATTCTATATAAAATGTGTCATATACTTTAAAACTTCATCAAAACTTCTTCTTACTTCAAACTTCTTCTTACTTCATCAAAACTTCTTCTTACTTCAAAACAACATCCTCGGTTTTGTAGGCGAAAAAGTAAAAAAGTGCGATTTTTAGCAGTTTTTCATTGTTTAAAAAAACGAGAATATAAATTTTGGACTCAATGTGAAATTTTTCATTCCAGACTTAATATAGACACCCTATTATCATGGTCTCATCCTATACCTAATTTCCTGCAGAAAAAAAAACCAGATTGACTGAACAATATCCTGAGTAGCGTTATTGTCTGGGTCATAAATGAATTTTATGGAAAAATAATTGGAAAACTGAGGCTGGGATATGAACTGGTAAACTGTTTGCATTGTAAAGATATAGTAAACTACAGTGTTCGTTTCCAATCCCTCCTCCTAATGTTCTCATTACTAAACCACAGACTAAACTAAAGTCTAGTCTGTGACTAAACTATAAGAACTCAATTTTCATCTAACGTGTCGCAGGAACGACATTAACGGAAACGTAATCATACTGGGTGCAGAATGGGAGAGAGTGCAAGTAAATTGTGTGAAACAATTTGTAACACCTTAGTTCACATATAAATGTTTCACTATTTATCATAAACAAGTCAATTTTGTCAACAAGACAAATTTGTAACTTAACTCTTCAGTGAAAGATAACGGAAAATGAATTATATATTCAGTTATTTTAAGCTTCTGGAAGTATTTCATAAGTATTTAATGACCTCAATACACAATTCTAAGTATTAGTACGCTGCGAATGAATTCAGTTGAGTACATAGTCGAATTCAATCCGGAATATAATCCACTGTTTTGCGGGTGCTTACCAAACATTTGTCAGCATTTAAATATTGCGCCACATGTGAAAAATGTTGCTATATATTATACCATAAGTAGCCATATACATGAGGTATTAAATTTTTCTAATCAAGGAAAAGATGTATGAATAACAGGATGACTAAAGATATTAAAAACAATTTCCATTTATTATGACTTGCATCCTTTACAGTTATGCCCGGTAAAATGCTCGAATGTCTAATAAAAAAGAATGAAATGCAAATGGCAGTAGAATCGAAACTGAAATTTTAATTTTACACTTTGGATCAGATAGTATCTGAAAGTTACGTAACTAAAGTGAGTGAAAATTGAAAGCCGAAGAAGGCCATAGTAACGACAGTCATCTCGTGTGCAAAAGGTACGCACTGTGGGATGCCTAACCGTATGGATAACGTACCATAACCGCTGCGTGCTTTCAGTTTTTAATCTAAAATGAATAAATTCGTAAAAGTTTTCAACACTAGATATTGGTAAGGTGATGGCAGTGAAGATTTCACACTGCTGAAGTCATAATGTTGTCAAACTCTGACGTAAGTTTATCTATTAAATCAGTTTTAAAATAAACATTTAATATTATATTTGGTGGCGAGAAAATCAGTTGGGTTATGTTTAGCTGGAGGTGAGCCAAGGCATCGCGACCGAGCCTGATCTTTCGTACAGTCGAAGGACGTGGCACAGGAATTCTATCCGTTAATACATCATTTTGACAATGAATTGAAATCAATGGGAGAAAAGGAAGTTATAATGCCTCACCCTGTTTAAGACCCCTTAATATTTAAACCGCACTAGAACTCATATAGTTAAAGCTTTAATTTCAGCGGATAGAAGATGGAAATAGATGCTGAGAAATGACTATGCTTGCTTTAAAAAAAATTAATTTGTCCGGATTTAAATGCCGCACCCTGTAGAGGGTCACTAGTTTTGAATAGGTTAAACTGTAATCTTAACATATAATGCAGTATTGTTATCTAAAATAAAACTACTATGTTCCATCGTCTGTACTGCTGCGAAATCAATTCAAGCTCTCATTGTAGCCCTTTAAGGTCGTTTAATTGTTTGACAGCTGATTAACACGAAACGTAAAACGTTTACGGTATAAAATTCCAACGATACATGATAGAGGTTATGATTCGTAATGGACAATGATGAAACTAAAAACATTTCCCAATTTCAGTGTGATTCGTGGATTATTCGGGATATTCATGGATTTCATCCACAAGTGATCAGCTTTTCCTTAATAGTCCTCAAGCGAATCAG
This sequence comes from Rhinocypha anisoptera, assembly GCA_011762765.2. Lineage (NCBI taxonomy): Eukaryota > Metazoa > Arthropoda > Insecta > Odonata > Chlorocyphidae > Rhinocypha > Rhinocypha anisoptera. The sequence goes on along the minus strand of WURS02064447.1, from coordinate 11,455 downwards.
TCTTTCGTCATTCACGTCGGAGGAGTTAGGACTGTTTTTCTACTGGCATATTGTCCTCCGATCAGCAGGATGCAGGAGGATCTTATCATGTGTGATAACTTAAGTTCTTGGAAAATTATTTTCTCTACTTGTTGACTAATATTTTCTACTTTGATGCCTTAATTTTATATAACTTTCTATTTTAGTATTATCTTAACTTATAAAAATTTTTTTTCACATCCGTCATTAATTTTATTCCACACACCTTCCATTATTTCTGTTTTTTTCTTCCCCTTTAAGTGATCCAGATTTCTTCTGAGATACATCTGGGTCTAAAGAGTTTTTTTGCCGCGGGAAATTTCACCTCATGATTTTAAATCGGACGACAGTGCTTAGGACTAGGTATACTCACGTTGGTTAATTCCCTCAGTTTGAGTGATACGTTAATACCGACTTGCTAATCCCCCTGTGTGTCTTCGTCGTCGTATCAAGCTCAATATCCTTCACATTTCTTTTTATGTCCATATGTAACGTTTTAATTAACCTTAACTCTTCCACTAATCCCTTCCCTAACCCTTTCCAAGCCTCATTTTTTTCCTTAATAGCATTTCTCTCTTATTTCTTATAACGGGTATCCCTTCACTTTATGTCTATAATGAAAAATTTTTTAATGTCTTCCTTAATATTACTTCGACTTTAGACTTCAACTATAATGTGTTCAACGATTGTTGACGTTGAACACATTATAAAGTGTTATTGGATAGAAAAATAAATCCATAGGTTTATATAGAAAATTGTATATTGCATAGGCTACTAGAAAATATAGATTTGAGAAATCGAAATGACAGACTCAATAAAAAATTCTTATCACTAATAAATTAGAACTTCAGATCTTGATGGGCACTAGAGCAAATATTTTTTGCATCAAATCAATATATCAATGTTCAATTTATCGTTAGTCCATATATCATTTATTTTTATTAATGGATCTATTTACATAGTATCTTTTTTGTTCCATTTATGAACAAGGAGTTAGCGAAAAGCAATTTTCATCTTCAGTGAAGAAGAATGAGAGTCGGAATGCGATGGGGGATAATTACCAATTATATCGGGTTATCATCTTCCTACTTGACACGAATCTTAATGAAAGGATAAAAAAACAAGTCCTTGATCTTTAGCTTTTTTGACGTCAACGGAAAAATCAATGATATTTTTCTTAGTAGACATCTAATAAATTAAGAAGATGAAAGATGAAATTCAAAGTGGATTACTTCCAGAGAATCTTACTCTGCTAATCTATTTAATTTATGGCATCTTAAAAAAAAAAACCGATCCGCCAATGAAAAAGTTTCTTAAAGGTTGCTGGGGAAATGAAGAAGACTCTTCGACGACTGTCCGACTTACCAGGTCACTTGTGCAAGCGTGGTCACTCCGTAAGGTCCCTTTCCCCCCTGGGCAACATGAGCCCCTCCTCTATAGTCGTCCTCGTTCGGATCCTGGCTATCCAATTTTCGCTGCAAAAGGCGGCCGCACGCCCCATCTGCGACAAGACATCTCCGTCGAATCAGACGCTCAATCTCTTCGTCAGCAGTAATAAGTATGGAGGCGGAGAATGGGTGACGATGTTTCAAGCCAAAACAGATTCCAGAATTACGAACATCACGATGGATTTGATGCATAGCGTCCAATACACGGATAAAAATGAGGCAGTTCAAATTAAGGGCGAAGTCCATGGTGAGTTTTTTTTTTTTAATTTAAAAAGTTAGTTTTACAAATGTTTTGCTCCCATTGTATCCTGCTTGATACTTGGCTCTTTGTTCCAATCGAATTCATTCCTGAGTAATAGCGAAATCAAGGATGATCTCTTCTCATTCATAGAATATAGTAATTTGCATCATAGATACACTGTAGCTACATTTTAAATGAGTATCCATTTAATATTGAACCGCCAAGAATATATACTTCCGTCAGCGAAGGCACGAAAAAGTGCCAATATATCTTATAATATGTGACGAAGAAGAACATAATCAGGAGTTCATTCATTTCGTTTCAGCGAATGGAGATAATGGTGTGATTGATAGACTCAAGTTTCATCCTAATTGTGGAAAGAACGCCGCTATCAGTAACGATGGAAGATCTGTCGAGAAAATTAAGTGAGTAGTGTAATACGAGAAGGAATTACTAGGGAATTTATAATTTAGGATGATAAATTCCTTAATCCAGATTAGCACCTGGCTTAAGTCGTGTGTTGCAAATCATAGAAAAATTTTTCAATATCTTTCTGAAATACAAAATATAGTTTCAACTAAATTCGTCGTCTTCTCTTTTAATTTCAATACAACAAGACTGGATGACGGTCTAAATGGCGTGGTTCTGACGCATAGACCTCTTAGGAGAAATGAAATCTTGGAAGTGCGTCTGGACAAGAAACATAACAAGTTCGGTGACTGCTTAGGGATCTGCGTAACCGTCAACTCTCCAAACTCATTCAGCATACCTGATCACATGTATCATTTTAAGTAAGTACATTTTTCATTATTTTGTAAGAAAGAAACAGGTAATATATTTGTGGTGAAAATGAAAACCAATTTCTACGAAACTGATAATACATGTATTTCTACCCTGATAATTTCGCGTATGCTTTCCTTATTGAGTACAGTTTTATTTTAACCATAATATCTTTACCCTGCAACAGACTGCAAAGCGATCTATCCAGTCCTCCATATTCAGTGTTGGTGCGGAAAAGTGATTATAATAATTTTAAGGTCTGCTCTCAACTTTTAAAAAAATTATAGTGATATCGATAATAGAATGGAACAAAGCTATACAGAAATTATACAAAACTGAAAGAATAGACCTCATGTATAGAGTATATGGGGCAATTTGCCAAAACGGAGAGGATTAAAAAAAAAGTTCAAAATACCCGAGTTAAGTCATGTGTATCTTGATGTAACATACCAAGTCCCTAATACATTTTCATTTATTTTAAATGTTAAACTACGGTTCCATCAATGTGCAAGCTGATTTAACAAAAAGGAAATGTAACTTTCGTAATTATTTTCCTAATTACTTCCTAATTCTTTAATTAAATAAGTGAAATTTTATCTCACCCAGACTTTAAAATTGTACTAAGATTTCGTGTTAAGTGAAAAGTCGTACCAAAACATATATCTGCTATCTGCAAAACATATACGTTGATATCTGCTCTCGTATATGTTTTTTTATTCTGCGGAGATGATTGAATGCGTTGTATTTAATTAGGCGTCTCTCTACTTTTCCGAGAATTCTGCTTGCTGCACTTGGATGTTTTGCACACGAATTAACATATCGTATGCACATATACTCGAGCACAGGAAGAAGCAACCGAAGATAGCGGTGAATAAATTGCGTATAATGTTATGTTAGAAGAAAAACTTAGGAAACCAGTTCAGAATATGGTGAGAAATATTAACAGCTGCCGATTTTATACAGAAAAAGCTGTGCTAAGCCAGAACTTATTATAGCATTAGAGAAGCCTTAGCTTTATTATAGCATTTTTGGAAAGCAAAAAAATTAAGGAAAGTAAATATGTCAATTGACTAAGAAATAAATTCTAACTCTGAATAATAAATACAATATGTATGATAATGATTAAAAGAAGATATTTGTTTCATGTTAATATAACCTTCAACTATGAAATAAAAAGTAATGAGTACGAAAAAGATGTCATCATTTTGGATCTAATTCTTCTAAGATTATTTTTTCACAATTTTTAAATCTTTAAATTATTTTTTTTAGATCTGGAAACTGGATGATGTACCACACGCATGTATACATAAATGGTGTCGAAAATGTTAAAAATTACGGAAAAAATTTCAACGAACTGCAGGTAAGTGTCATAAAAATAATGATGGATTATTGATGTGATGTACAATTTTACGCTTAATCCTTGAAAGGCCCACCGTAACAATTAAAATGAAGATTGCAACAATTATTAATGTTTAAAAACTTTGCTAAAATTATAACTTTGCAGAATTTCAATTAGAATTGTGATTACCTTTTCACCTAGATGCATTATGGATTTCTGAAGGCAATTAGCTTTGTGTGATTATATAAATTAATTTCTAGCTGCAAACTATTATTTAAAAATGCAAGTCTGTAAATACATAATGTTATTGAACAAAGAAATTTAATAATAATAATGTATTTATTGAAGTGAGATTGAGACTAAAGAGTTCCTTATTCCACCTAACCCCTAAGAGAAAATTTAAGAACTTTTATAATGAAAATTTAATAAAGAGCCTTTAAGAGACAATTGCAATGAAATCAATTGAAATATATTAATGAGCCAACGTTAAGTGATAAGTTATTTCATTATACTGTTTAATACTAGAATCAGTTAGTGAATTACTTGAATTACATTATATAACGCCCTAATGAAGTGATAATTATAAAGATAGAATGGAGTTATTTGAAAAATGTGTCTTCAATAATTTTTTAAACTAAATATCGCACTACTGTTATAGAAATAATATTAAAATGAGGCGTCATATGATTTGGCCAGAATTATCCATAGTTTCACCCATCTCATTTATTTGCTAAACATAAAAAAATACCTAATGATCGAGTCGTTAATAAATTTATTTCAACGCCTCCAGGTCGGCGAACGTGTTGGAGTGATGGTGAATGATTTCGGAACGCTGCATTTTTTCGTGAATGGTGTCGACCAGGGTCCTGCTGCTTCTAACATGCCTTTAACACTTTATGGGGTCTTTGAGCTCTTCTACAACGTAGCCAAAGGAACTATTGTTGATTAAACAAGGTTTGACATGAATTTTAACATGTATAGAACATGAATGGGAAGAAGATTGTTATCCAGAATAAAATCTTCCATCTGTGCGATCGTTAATTGGGATCAATGTTTATGCTAATGATAAGTTTTTGTTTTACTATCAAAGGTTTATATCTAATAAAAAATGTTATATACAAAATCAAATTCTTCCTGAATAGATCTGTCGTCGGAAGGGTTTCAATTGTACTGCTCCCTCCACATTGTCTTGTCCTGTTCTGTTGTCTATGTTTATATTTGTCATCAAATTATGTCCTAATCCTCTACCTCTATTTCCCTCAATCTTTACCTCCATTAATCTCTTCAGCAAACAGTCATTTCTTAAAATATGCCCCATTCAGTTTCCTCACCTCTTTCTTACAACACCCATAATGTTTCTTCTTTCATCAATTCTCTCCAACGCTCATTCAATTTCAGTTCGCGGAATCCTACTCTTTCTTCTTCGAAGCCAGATTTCAAATTCTTACAAGTATTTCTTCGCACATCTCCTGATCGTCCGGGGTTTCTCCTCCGTACATTACCTTGCTCCAAATGAAGAATTTTGCAAATAATTTTCTTTGCAAATAGTACGCAATTTTTCTGGGTGTTGTTAACTTTTTTACTTTACTGGATGTATTACCTACATTATTACATTTTACTTTACTGGATGCATTACCTATTATTTTACATTACCTACACCACGTTTGGGTACACCCCGCCGTAATCACCTCGTCCACCAATCCTTTCACCTTTTCTTCCTCCTTCTTTCCCCACCCCTCTTCCTTATATATATATATATACATATATATATATATCTGCCTTGTCTGTAAACATTTAGTCTTGTACCTGATGATGGCTTAGCAAGCCGAAACGCGCGTGGTACGCATTAAATATTTTTGTGGAAAAGTGCAATTCTTTCATTCATTAATGGATTCCTTCCACTATGTCCAGCCTGCAACTGTTAATATTAATATAATTTTTATTACTGGCCGGGATACAATGAAACCCTAGTAGTAATAAAAATTTTTTTGTGGAAAATTGCACGTTTTTATATTCGTAATGATGGAATTCCACCACATCGCGCCTGATACTTCACTCTTTGTCATATATCTTATTGACTAGCAATGATACTCTTTGAATTGCACTCGTTCCGAATGCCTTCAATAACTCTAATATATATATATATAATTTTACCACACTCGGATACTTTCTTATTTCTTAACTCGAATATTGTCTTTTTAACCTTTTGATCAATTTTTTCGGGACCCCTACTATCTTCATCACAAACCTCTTCCCGTCAAACTCAATCTCCATTCTCTTCACATTTTCCGAGTCATACAAATCTTGTATATAATTCTTCCATATCCTTTTCAACCTCTCTCTATATCTTTAGTCGGTGTCCCATTACTATCTACCTTTCCTTTTTTGTTGATTTCCTTTGTTGGGTGTTTGTTAACAGTTTTTGTATTTTGTACATTTCCTCACACTTTCCATTCCATAATATTTTTTGATTTCCTCGCATTCTCTATTCATCCAGTTCCCCCCCCCCCCTTGCTTTATCTGCGATTCTTCTCAGTTCATTGTTTATTTTCCGTTAGTTATTTATTTCATTCTCTTGAGCTGTCATTCTTCCATTTTTCTTCTTTCTTTCATTTTTGTAACACATCTTGCTTTACCTATTCCTTTTTTACTTTTCTAAGTCTTTGCCCTTTCCCACTGTTTCTTCAAGTGTTGTCAACATATTATTCTTTATTTGTTTCCCCATCATTTATTCACTTCCTCCCCCGCTTAGTATTAGCTGTAGCCTATCATCTAAAGATTTATTAAATTTACATTTCTTATTAAACTGCTTTTTTTCTTCTCACTTGTTTTAACATGGTTCTTAAATCTCTGCTATTAATAAATTGTGGTCCGAAAATACATATGCTGCAGGTAGGTCTTAGAATTTTTATATCTGTTCTTGAGCCTTTGATCAGTTATGATAAAGGGCTTCTCCGAAAAGTAATGTCAGTGAGTCGATTTAAAAAAAAATATTGATCAGATCAGGACAACACATTAATAAGTTTCAAAATAGGTTCCTCCTGCGTCGATACATCGCTTACAGTGAGGTTTATAGGTATCGAAGATGTCACAGTGGGCTTCCTCCAGAATGTCCTTTAGAGCCTTGGTGCATACCTCGTTGAGTTTGTCAACTGTGCCGAATTGATGTCCTTTCATGGGAGTTTAGAGTTTTGGGGAGCCATCTCAGGATTGTAGGGGGTGGACGGGGAACTGTTGGCACCCTGGAATCGGCCAGGAAGCGGGTCACAAAGTAGGCGGAATGGACTGGAGCGTTGTCACGGCGGAGTTTTCAATCGTCTGCGATGTCGGGGAGGAGGCGTTGAACCCTTAGTTTGAGTCTCTTTGAGCACTTCCACGTAGAAAATTGGCGTTGATGGTTTTACCACATGGCCCCCTGACGTCAAAGAACACAGTGAGCATGATTTTGACCTTTGGCTTGCTCATTCTGGCCTTCTTGCGACGAGGGGACGCCGAGGTGTGGCACTCGGCAATTTGCCTTTTTGTTCCAGGGTCGAATTCAAACACCCAAGACTCATCACCTGTGATGACATCGTCTAAAAAGCGGGGGGTCACTTTCATACAAGTCCCAGAGCTTATGGCACGTTTCAACTCGGCGCGATTTTTGGTCGTCCGTTAACACTTTGGGTAATAGCTTCGCGCACGCATGGAACGGCTTGCACGGGAGACGAAAACAAGTTTCAGGTGAAAAAATATCCTTACTCGGTGTATGGTCGGAGACGGGTGTCTGATCGACCACTCGTTCTTTGGCTGAGTTCACCCTCCACCATCCCCAACTGTTCCGAGTGCACTGCGACGTATAGTCGCTTCACAATAAAATAGCTGTCATTACTTTTCGGACAAACCGTGTATAATGAAGCTGTTTCGCATTAAGATATCCAGGGCTTTTACAAACATAAGGTCTTCTTTTGTGGTGCTGAAACCATGTATTAGATATCCATAGGTTATTTTCTTTACAAAAGTCGACCATTATCTCTCCTCTATCATTTTTCTTCCTTAGTCCATCATCTACAAAAAATGTATTAATCCTTTCCTTGGCCTACTACATTGTTCCAGTTCCTCATGATAATAGTTCTAACCTTTCCTTTTCCATTTTCTTCATAAACATTTAATATTTGGTCATATATCCTGTTTATTTTAGAGGCCTTTCAGCACTTATGTCAGTAGTGCGTTAACTGGCTTTTCCTCCATCTTGATACCTATGACTCTGTCACTTGTTGTAATTTTTTTCTTTATATACTTTTCCAATGTCTTTTTCAAAATTAAACCCTGATTAAAGATATTGAAATTTTGAAAAAAGCCTATTAAAGTAGATTATTCTTGCTTTCATTTTGACCACTTTGGGAAAATGAAACTCTGTAATAAAGGGTTCATATCAAAGGGTGAAAAACGGTTATTTTTTTGTTTAATCGGCAATTTTGCAGAAACTATTAAAGTTTAAAATTTGGGATTTGGCGGATATTTATATAATCAAAAAGGCTTTATTTTATTAGATTACCGACCTATTTCAACTATAACTTTGCCCAAAAAAAGCTGCCCATATTTTTTGTTCATTGACACTTTTATAATAAACTATTTGTTCAAATTTATCGTCCAACCCCTTAATTCCCTTTGTATTTTTATCTTCTACAAGTGTTTAATTTAAACATTTTCTCCATCACTAATAGTTTTAAAGTTATGAGCGAAAAACCGTTTTTCATAAAACCGTTTTTCGAAAAACCGTCGAGGCCGCAACTTTGTTTATAAGCACGATCCGCACTCCCTTTTGATGCAAAAGTTTTTTTTTAATCATCCTTATTTTTTCTTGTGTATCAAATTTCATCGTTTATCCCATTTTTTCCGAAATCTAGCGTTTATCGACCTATTCCGATTGGACTATTAGAACTAGTGACGGCGAACCTTTTTTTCGGTGCTCGGCGTGTCAAAATTTTGAAAAACCCTGACTTAACTCTGGTTCCGAGTCAGAAATATTCATAATTTTTTTACATTTGCAACGATGGTAAACAATTATATTTTTTACATTTATTTTACATAATTAAATCCCATTTAACAAAGAAATATAGACCAAAAATTATATTGAAAAAATGAACAAAAACCTAAAGAAAAAATGCATGTAAGAAAAAATAATTTTTTGTCTCCGTCAATGAGTGTCGCCCAAAATGAGTTCTCGTGTCGCCTCTGACAAGCGCGTCATAGGTTCGCCATCAATGGATTAAACCAAGGATATCTATATTGTATCTGTCCATTTCTCTTTTAACATTTTCTAACTTTCCCTTTACACTCATTGTTCTCACATTCCATGTACCAATTCTCATGCAGTTGTTATCCATCTCTTTCCTTGTCCCCTCTATTTCAATGACATGGATTTCCTGAGATAGTGGCCTCCGGGAGATCCGGTCGTGGGCATATTCACAGGATTTTCCGCAATCAGCAAGCAGTAGTACGATTGAACTAAGGATATCCTTGTGGATTTTTAATTCAGTGGATTCCCCTTTACCTGTTGCATCCTACGCCCCGTTGGCTCATTCGCCTTTAGTGGTCACTTACCACCCCCAAGAACAAAAAGGTGCCATTATCTCCATTCAAGTTTAAAATTGCTACGTGACACATGAAAAGATTACTGAAGTTATGAAAACTGGAGGAAATAGAGAAGGACATTGGTGTAAATGAATTTCTGTATTAGATGTGCAAATAAGGCAAATATCCATAGTGACAAGAATAGAATAATTTACAGTTGAGGTGAAAGAGAGAGAAAAGAAGAGATGGGATGACATCTTTGAAGCTAAGTGTTCCTACTGTGTTTACAAACGAAAGACTGATGTTATGGTGATAATTAGCTTTACACTAATAGGTTCGCATATAGTTTCACTTCCTAATGGGTCGGGCAGATGAAAATGGAGCAGAAAAATAAAAAAATAAACATACGAGTTTCTAAAGATGACTAAAAGGAAAGTCAGTGCTGTCGCAATAACAGTGTAGAAACTTTAACAAGTGTTTAAGCTGCGGGTTTATCAAACTGCGTGATTTTTCTGCTCGTCCTCACTGCTCCGCGCGCCGCTGCTCTCGCGTGATAGTCCTTCTATATATCTCTCACATAGGCCAGTTCGAGTAGGAAAGGAACCTGTGAGCAAGTGCGAACTATTTCAAAATGTGTGGATGAAGACTGAACGTATCGTGATTGGCCTTTCTTGGAATTTCCTCCCAAAAAAAAGAAGCTGGGACCGAAGACTTTTATTGGCAAAAAGCGCCATCAAGGGATTTTTTCGTGAACTAATCCCTCGGCGGTCAGTCTTGAGAATCGGCGAGCGTGCCGTGAGGACAGACGTGTACAGACGGAGCAGTCTTAAAACTTCTGTGATTTTTATCCCCTAAAGCAAGGCATACTAGTGTTTTTTTCAATAACTGGTAACAAAGGTTGCATGGTTATTTCTTAGTATTTACGTTTATTTCTGATTTTTTTACATTAAAGAGTGGTAATTAGAACAATTGCTTTTTCTTGAATAATTGATATCCTTGACCGCTTCACCGATCACGTGTTTTTTTAAGATAAGCTGTTCAGTTTGATTCGTCTTCGATCATGTGTTTCGAGTAAAATAACTGTGAATTCCTACAGCTTATAGTACATGTAATCGAATTATTCTCGGGTCCCCAACCGGGTAAATGTGGAATAAGCCTCCGACGTTTTAACTTGGCCATCATCATCAGGATCGTCGGAACCTTATTCCACACTTACCCGGTTGGAGACCCGAGAAGAATTCCATTACAAAATACGCCGGGAAAGGACGAGATCTTTTATTATAATGCAAGTGTTTCAGCAGACTTGAATACTGTGATTGTAGCTAATATGGTCGGAAGAAACTTGAAATGGTTCGGCTAAAACGTAAACATTTAGTGAGGAAAATGATTAGTAGATTTCTGTGAGGAAAATGAAGTGGTTATGGCTAACAGCTTCTTTCGCTTTCCACAGGGAAATACCTACACCTGGAACGCATCAGACAAAAGAAGGTACCAAGTAATGAATATTTTTACAGAAACAGTGTTTCAACAGCGTTCAATAAAATCTAGCCATTGAAGCCGTGGTTCAGATTTTGATGGTGACAACAAGGTATTCGTGGTAAATTTAAATATTAGTATAAATAAAATCAATAGAACCGTCAAGGATAACAGTATAGAAATAATTGAACACATAAATAGTTATAAACGTCCAAAAGGGATAACTTTATTCTAAAATAATGGAAATAGTTCAGAAATTTATTTTTTTAAAGTATTTTGGAAGAACATCATTGGATAGAATAAATCTTAACAAAGAAAACCTATGAAACCTGAAGAAATACTGCATTTGATTAAAAAGAGAAATGATAGAGGAGAGAAGGACCCCTGACGGCCGGGTTAGCGCGTTCGCGTTCGTAAGGAGGTGGTGCGGAAAATGCACTTATGCACTCCCAGGGAAGGCGTCCCTGGAGAGTGTGGGACTCGGCCAAATGTTTAGCTCGGCCCCTACCCAATAAAAACTGCACCACCTGATTGTGCCTATTGATGGGAGGCAGCAACCAACTGCAGGCAAACGTCATACGGCCGCTCACCCCACTC